>JAODLC010000036.1:15694630-15718782 GCA_026781145.1 Hippopotamyrus pictus | reverse complement strand
TTTGGATCACTTTTACGCTTTCATTCATTGCAAGTATGTTGACTTATAGAGGTGACTTTACTTTTTTTTGCCTGGAAAAAATAGGAACATTAATGATAATTTTTAAATGGATATAAAAGCATAATTAATCACAAAAGTTATTGATTCATTGAAATATCTTGGCAATTTCATATCTTGCCTGCATATCTTTTAACATCTATGCACACATGATTCTGTTTAATTACTGTGTGAAAGAAAATGTTCCCTTAAGTACTGCATACTGTATCTTCCACTGTTTCAAACACCAAAGATGATGAAATCACCTTTATTCATGAATTTGCCATTCAGCAGTGTCCTTGAACAGAAATTGTGCTTGATTCAAAACCTTTTTTATTTTTCTTTGGACATTGCTCAACATATTAAAGGGCTCCAGCTAGCACTTTTAATTAAAGTAATGCCACAGTAGGTAGATTTCTTCCTGCATCATTTTCTATCATCTTTGTAAAGTGTTTAGGTAGATACCTTGATTTATTGACTGAAACATTCAGACTGACCTCAACACTGAAGTTTATGCCCCTTAAATAGCCATAATTAGCAGTGTAACTAAGTGTAAATCCTTTAATAAAATTCCTTGCTGTATAAACTGTAAACAGAAAATCCAAAAAGTAACTATTATATTATTTACTAATTAACTAAAAACGTAATAATGTTCTTATCCCAGAAAGATAAAATTTTATTGGTAGTAGTGTGGCCCATTATAAATATTAATATAATTCATATGTTCAGGCAACAGTATAATCCACTATTGCATTGCACAGATTTTATTTTCATTGCTTTTTAATAGCATGACCAATGATATGTAGCCATACACAAGTAACAGCATTCCGCTGGCTTAAACCTGGTTAAAACTTTACGGTTACTTTTAAAGACAGTTACTGCAAAGATACAACTCTTTTCATTATGTAATTTTTCTGGTCTTTCCATCACTGAGGCTGAAAAAAAATGCTGTCATCACATTTTATTTATTTAATGATAGGATCAAATACACGTAATGCGAAAGATTTTGTATGAAAAAATGGGAAATGCATATGATCACCAGCTAGATTCTTCAACAGCTTTACACAAGCATTTATTGTTATTATTAGCATAGCTAGAACAAAAGACTTTCCTGACAGCAGGCCTGATGACAACATACAGAATTCACTGATAAGTGGCCAGACCTGGAAGTACATAGAGAAAAAACATTACTTTTTTAAATTTAGATCATAGCGTCAAAGTACAGTCCCATGCTGCTTTCAAAGATTTCAAACATTCCACACATCTCCTCTCACGTTTTGGAGCTGAGCTTTTAACTGTAAATTTTAATGTGTTTCAGCTCTGGCTTGTTCCAGCTGTAGGTGTAAATGTCCATTAAAGTATATTTTATGCATTCAGTTTCATGTTTGGAAAGCATTTAATGGAACAGTGTCGAATTTAGGGAGGATATTTAAACTCGGAGCACTGCAAAATAACTTAAATTGTTATTGCACATTAACTGGGATTTTCAAATCCTGTCTGAAGTGGAGTTCTCAAAATTTAGTTGTAAAGCAGAAATATTTAATTTAAAAACAAGATTTTTAGTTGTTTTGGTTATTTAGGTTAAATATGTCACTTAAGGATGTGAAACTTGACGAAGGTCTGCATCCCAGTAGGATTCTGCCTGATGCCTTTAAAACCCAGTGTGTTGATTTTCTCGTTAAAGCCAAATTAAATTTGGATTCTTTATGGCAAGATTCTTTTTTTTGTGCCAGGCTTGGAGTTTCTCCTCACCTGTGGTGCCAGCAGAGCAGTAAGTGTGGGGGAAACGGATGCAGGGCGCTACAATGCAGGGTGTCGTCATCGTGGGGGGGTTATCGTGCAGGGCTCGGCCCGCGGTGAGGCTGTGTGGGAGCAGGAAGAACATGCTAGGGGTGGTGATTCGTTCCCAGGGCAAGCCCTTCTCTACCAGGCATCTGCCAGCCATTGTTTACGGACGGTGCTCGTGAGATGCACTTCTTCCGCTGCACCCACATCACAATAGGACACGAGGAGGACCTGCGCTAAGTTCACTTTCATTGTACTCCCGCATTTTGTTTTTTTTCGTAATGATCCCAGGTGAATTCACCCGCTCTGTGTGCTTGGCGAGAGTAAACCGCTTAGCATGTAGGGCCGATAAAACTCAACTGTGCAGATCCCAAAAAACCAACATACGTCTCCGGTATTTATTCTGGTCCTTTCATGACTGCTGGGGGACGATCTTGGATTATTTTAAAAATGGAGCGGCAACGACAATACCAGACCAGCCATTAAGTGAGGGCAGACTGTATTAGGCCTGATTCCCGAGTCTGCACCCAGCAGAGAGCCAGGGCCTTATATGAAAACCAGCTGGTGCAGAATCCAGAGACACCCCCCCCCACCCCCGCCCCCGACATCTGCTCTGCCAGCACCCCCTCTTGGTCTATCGTAGGATATTTCGATATCATAGATGCCCCCCAATACTGTACCAGAGTTTACAGTTCAACTCGCTTTATAGTACAGTTTATAGCTAGCTTGCATAGTTAAATGGCCAAGCGTCATCTTTCCAGGATTCTTTCGCAAAGAGTCGCCTCTTCGGGAAATGTGCTTCGCTCTCCCACCTAATTTCCAGGGCTGCTGGGTTGCTTATTGTGGATTTAACACAATGCTCCCGAAAGAAAATTAATAAGCCGTTATGGCTGCGATGTGCGGACTCGCCAGCGGTATATATTCCCCGGGGGCTGTCGCTGAGGTCACTCGACACACTCCTGACAAACGACGCCCGGGGCGTCTCCGAGCGCCTTGGCGGAGATTTGTAACCGCGTCCCCGCTCCATTGCATTTGAATTATTCCGCAGGCCCCTCGCCGCCTTGCATTAACGCCCGCGGGGGGAAGATGAACAAGGGAGCGGGGAGGCACCAAGGGCAGGGGCGGCGTCGTGAAGGACAGGGGGAAACAGGTGGAAGGTTAATGGCCCTGGACTGGATCCACCAGCAGCTCAGGCTTGATATATGGGAGCTGAGCCCACTGCAGGCATAGGCTTTCAAAGATATATTATTTCATTTCAGGAGCAGCTTTCTCATCCTTGCATTTGTCCACTGATAGATGATATCCCACTGCCCTGGCAGCCACAACTGGAGATGGCGTGTGAGTTTTCCTAAGGCCTGCTCCTGTACACATATATATTTTATTATATGTACCATTTTGCTTAGCTCCTTTTAGCCTCCTCATAACATACTCCTCTAGGCCGGACTTGAAGCTATTTATTTGCGGCTGGTATCTAGCAGTGATAGTTCTTGTTTGATCAGGGAGCAGCATGCCGGGGGAGCTGGAAAAATGCCCTTATTCACATGTGATGGGCTGAAGGGTGAGATGAAATCACAGGACTTGAAGTTCCCTGGTTGGTCTTTCTGTCGCATCTCCAAGAAAGGTGCCATTCGCCGTAATGTCAAAACCGCGTGAGATGTTTTTTTGGTGCCGCCTTAACTTTGCTGGGTAATTGCTTCGGTCTTGCTGTGGAATCCTGCAGCACCCCTTTCCCTTTCCCCTTCCTGCTGCCGGTTCGGCATAGGGGAGCATCTTCAGGAGCCCCATCCCGTACTCCTGGGAATTTCCCCCGGCTGGAGGAAGGAAACGCATGCACTTGTTAAAAGGAAAGATTTAAGGCCCGAAATTCTACAGAGAGACATGAAGACATGAAGGGGAGCACTGGTGAGCCAGAGCCTCTGCTCATCCACTTGTTGCGCTTGATGAGGGATAAAAGGCTGTCATGAACTACAAGTTCCCGGCTGTGCGCTGATAGACTCATCCTGCCAGAGCCGTCCGCGCCGTCTTAACCGAGCTGTGGTAATGGGGCCTCCATTTCGACCACTTCGGGGAAGCAAGATTCGTCCCCCTCCACAAATATCAAAGTTGTGGAATTCGTATTTATTGCCCCACCCCCCCCAAACGTAAAAACAAAACATTGACGACACGAGCCACTGCTTAGCGGCGATGAGGGTAAAAGCCTTTTCTGATTGTTGTGTCATCAGTGCTCTTTAAAAGCGGGAACGCTGGGCAGGTCCGCTAATGGTTTCTTGCGCCATCCACATTTTTTTTCTTGTGCCGTGGTGAAGCACAAAAAAAACAATCAGCAGTGGTGGGGGGTGGGGGGAGATTAACAAAGTACATCTTTGAGCTCGATTTAGAAGACAGGTTGCTGCCAAATCAGCAAGAGCCGGGGGTCTTATTTAACAGACACCTAAATGGAATACACAGAGTATGTTTCCCAGTAACAGCACCATCACACAAAAGCCATGATTCCTGCTTCCAGGCAGGCCTTGTGTACTAAATTAATTTTGAAGCATTTAGGAAGGTGATACGTACACAGCAATTGCACAGGCTGGTTAGTAATGATGACAAATAAGATTAATAAAACAATGAGATTATTTCAGATTTACAATGCAAAGTCCCATTGGTCACATGTCAGAGGAGACTGATGTTTGCTGATGTTGTCATTGTGTCTGCTGTTGATGTAGAATGACAACATGCATGATTTTATTGCTCCCAAGAATTATTTAAATGGTTCATTTGCACCAGAATGAAATGGTCAGTGTTTTGGTCTGGCTATATCGTCACCCCTTTGAAAGGTCCCACTCATTTTCGGGAAATGGAGTGATGAATCCTACTCAGTTACATGATCTTGCGATCATTACATTTATAGTTGTGCATCTTCGCATTTCCTGTCTTTATCTATTGTGGTCCTAAACAGGAGAGTTGGAGCTAGACGCCTGCTTTTATTCTCGGTACACCTCAGAAATAGGAAAGGGAATAATTGAGCAGAGAGCTTCATAATTGAACGAATTTGTTTAAATGTTACTTTATTGATTTTCCCAAGCTGACTTTTGTCTGCCGTAATTCCGCATTATTTTAGCTAACCTCACTCATTTGCGTTTAATCGAAGCCAGGCCGGCGGTGACTGTATTGTCAGCCGGTTTCACGGCGGGCTGTCAGCAGCTGTCTTCTCAGCTCTATTTCTGGAACTTATTTACGGCCGTCTATTTTGAACTGGATGGGCCGAAAGACAATAGAGGAGCAACGACGCCGGGGCAGTGTGGGGGAATAGGTTTTCAGGGGATGCACGCTTGCGTGCGCCGTCGGATTTGCACTCTGTCAACTGACATCTACTCCGGCCGGGTAACGTTATATGCGAGTTACGATGGACAGAATTCACAAGGCCCTCCGACGGAAAATGTCTTTAACACAGTTGCTGAAGTCAGACAAACCACCTGTTCATTACTTCATTTTATATTCTTTATTTTCTTTTTTTTGCATTCTAGTGGTCTGCTCAGAGTACAAGTTGGCATAGCATACCGTTTCCATATACTGATCTTTTAGTGTTAGCTGCGTTACTTCATAGTAGACCCTTCTGAAAGAGCTAAATGACTCTTTTCATGAACCTCGAAAGAATGACCAAATTAATAATTTTGGACTTTAATGGTCATCAGAAAGCCCTCTGGAAAAATAATGGTAACTAAAATTAGTTAAACACTTCTGTAATTCAGTGTCAGTTGGCATTAAGATAGTTATTGTTGTATATATTCCTCACAGTCCTCCACTTGGATGGATGGATGGATGGATGGATGGATTTTTTTTCGTAGATTATACATTTGACACTACAACACATGTAATGCACAGAATCTTCCAGTGCTTCAATTAAATACACGCATTAGCTATATATAATAAAAATATAGTTCACATTAGTGGTTCTTCATATTGTGTTTCTGAATATAAATAATACAGGAAGGAAGGAAGATTTTACCGCTGTCTCGTCAGATGTGCATACGCGGAAGAGTGACAGAGCCATTTCCCCGTGTCTGTCAGCATGCCGGACAAACACACCACAGAGGGCAAGGTGGTTCATAAATTCAGGAATTGAGTAAAATAGCTTGTGGATTCACATTCACAGCTGTGCTAATGTATAGTAGGGCCTTGTAGATCGCATGCTGTGGAAAGATCAATACTTCCAGTCTACCATAGGTGTACACTTTATCTCTGCAAGGCATAGTTTCCTCTCTGTATTTTGGGTTGGGGTACTTCTGGGACATCCTGCCCCATGGTCTGATGTCCAGTATATTAGAAGACTAATGTTCATCTGAATAATTGATTAGCCTACATAGTTTCTGATAATTAGTCGATAGCTTTTTAGCTTTTTTTTCCCCAAGATCCTATGTTGGAGATTCAGAGACCATTTTTAAATAATAGAGAAAATATACCTGACAAATTGTGTTGCTTAACACCAAAGATTACATTGTGTCTTCAATGGTAGAAATATATCAATCTTCGCTTAAAGTCCAGCACCTTCAGTTTCACTAGTAAAAGCTTTTAATAATTTTTGCCCTGTTTTCCGGTGAACCAAGTAAATATTGTTTCTTTATTATTGCTTTTGTCCTACTTATCTATCATCAAGACCTATGAGGGGAGCCGTGTTTATGTCCTCCGGGAAATCGCTAGTACAGCAAGACTTTTATTTTCTTTCCCGTTTCTTCATTTTCTGTCCTGTCGCCGGACGTATACACACCGAGCGTTTTCACATCTGTTACCCGCCCGAGCGCGTCGTATGTTTCCTACTGAGATGACCTTGAAAACGAATATTTTTACTCCGGCCTTCGGCAGAGGAGAAAACTTTCGGCGAGAGCTGTTTCCATTTACCGTGTAACGTAATGGCTAGGAAGGGGGGCCTGTGGGGGAGCGACTGAGACGATTAGCACAAGGGTGGTCATTTAATATGGCAGAATGTTGATGTGGCATAGCGCAGTGCTGGGGGAGGGGGTCGTTTTGGCAGTGAATATGACTGGCATCGCAGCAGATATTATTATTACAGTTTTGCCTATACTAATGCAAAGATGAGGTTCCTAATGAACAGAATCCATTGTACAGGTCAGGGGTTACCCTTCTGGGTCTGCTAATGCGGTCACTGTGGGAACTGATCAATCTCCATGCCTTGGTGATATCGATCAGGCCGTACATCATACTGGCCCTACCAAAGTCCACCTCTGGACCGCCCGACCCCCTTTCCCTCCACACACACACACCCCATCAGATTGATGCTCGCTGACCCTGTGGAGCCAATAAGGGCCTCCCACTGAGGCTGGCTTGCTGATTCACATTCGCCACGGCAACCGGCCATCCCAGGGCCTGCGTTTACTAATCTAGCACCACGCGCACCTGTGCCAAGAATTACGAGGCCTTATAAATCCTCCCAGTTGGACGGCGGAATACCATTTGGTTTCATTTCACAGATAGGAGAAGACCTGGCTGTGGTCCATCTAAAGCCCTGAGTTTTCTAACCAGCTTGCTCCACTGCTCTCTGACAGAATTACATTTGTAGTAAATTATTTCCTACATCAGTGTAAATTTGTCCTAGTGTGTGGCTGAGTGGGCTCCTGTCCTGAAGTATATGCGCCTCGTGCCGTCTTTAAGTTTACCTTAAAGACATGATTAATGACAAACATGAACTCCATTCATTGCAACTGGATGTATATAGACACAGTTCATGATAACAAACTGCAGGGCCCCCAATAACAGTGCCATCTACTGCTGACTCTGATTACTGACAGTGATTAATCAGTTTTTTATCTATTATGTTATACATAGCAGAAAATATTTGTATTCAGAAAACTGCATGTGAGGCTTCTCAGCAATATGCCAGGGGAAGCCCTTAAGAAAAATAAGGATGTCTGGAGGCTGCCTGCTAGATATCTCAGCATGCTTATGTTTCATTGGAGGTGGAGACAATGACAGTGTCATCATGCATTCCATTCATGGTATTCCCTTGTTATGTATCTTGAAATAGGCTCACTCTGACCCAGGACTGAATATGACTGGATGGCAATAGAAGAAAAAATGGGCTGTGATCTATAATAGTGTACTTGCTCTGCAGACCTCTAGGGGGAGCAGTTCAGGCAAAGAATGATAGTGCTGTGGTGAACTTATCAGTATAGCTAGGCTCCAAGAGGCAGCAAAGTAGGGTCTTTTATTTCATGATACTGTAGATTAACAAAATGACATTAAAGCGTCAAAGTTTCCATTAAGCTAAGAACTTTCTTCTGTTAATTTAGTCTTTTACTGCTGATAGTGGAATGCAGCTTAATTTACCAAGAGTTTGTATTTAGCAGGAAGATAGCATGTGTGGTGCTTTGTATAACTAATAAGAAATATGTATTTCTTTGATATGCAGTTAGGGAATATTTATTGTTACATTTTACAGCATAATATAACTGTAAATGATGGATGGTTGTATTATCGTTACAATTTGTGTCATAGTGTATCTGAAACAGTAGTAATTAATTTCCAGCAAGTTCAAATTCCAGCAGGCTGGCTCTGTTAGTGTTGCTGCTTTGCGATGAATGATTTTGTGTTTTTGAATTTTTAATTACGTGTGATAAATTGTGAAATTAAGTTGCACTAACTACTTATATGGTCCGTTTCCAGTGCCTCCATTGTCCTGGGAGGGGCTGAGAGGGCTGGCGGGTGCAGTGGGCATGCTTGCCATTAAAGCCCTGTCGTCCCAGCATACTGACAGTACATATGAAGGCCATGACAGCGGTTTTGTCGCCCTCTCAGTCTCATCTATGCCACCTTCCTTGTCCTTTTTTGTGAAGGGCCTTTGATACACACCCCGTCTCTGAATCGCAGTCTTCTGACGCACGCTTTGAAAACTGGCCTCGTCATTGTCTTCGGCCCCCAAGAGTGACACTGGTGGCACAGATCTTCCGACATAAAAATCACTGTTCGCGTCTCTCACAGCAGGTTTTCAGTCCTTCATTGCCGCACTGCACTTTGCATATGTCAAAAAAAAAAAAACCCTGCAGATTTAGACTGGCTTCATTGTAATTGTTTTCTTCAATTGTTATATCTTACAAATGTTTCTGACTGGTGTGGCAATCAGAACTTCATGGCTGGTAGAGTCCATTAAGAATATCCACAAGACAACATCTACTGCAGCTGGACTTTATGTCCACTTGGAAAAATTCCAGCTGAGTTTGGGCAAGGTGTTCTGGGTGTCTTTGTATCCCTAGTGGACACACTCCAGTGTCTTACTCAGCTTTATTTCTCAAGTGCGGTTTTGAGCAAAAGCTGTAATGGAAAATGTTATTGAGTTAAGGTCCCCATCAATAAAGTCGGAGCTGTATTCCCTTTCCCAAACATTCCAGCCAAACACTGTGTATTTTCTTCTTTTTTGTTGCGACTGTGAAAGATAAGCTTCTTAGAAGACAAAACAATTATCGTTACAAAATAATTTGCATATTTTTACCAATTATACAACAATTTTCTTAGTTGAAGAAGTTCTCATTTTTTATTCTGAGGTAGTATTAGTCTTAGAAAACTTGTTTCTAAGTTTATGTTTTGTTTTGTTTTTTGTTTTTTAAATAAATGCCATGTCACCTACAAATCCACTGGACTATTTGCTCTGCCTGTTGCAAAATGTTGATTTCTAACTCTGGTCTTAGGTTACGATTGTCCCTGTCTGGCACATGTATAGGGGCTCCAAACAAAGGGGAAATATGGTTGTTTTTTGGTCCAATCTGTGTTTACCACATACGAGATAACGGTATCAGCAGAGCTATGTTTGTTTTGGGGGCAGAAAGGGGGTAGAATTCTTCATTTTTCCTCATTCTCCTGCCTGCTCGCGTCCTCGTTCGGATATGGTATGTAATCATTAACGCGGAGAGGTATGGGAAACAGTGGTGAGGACAATGACCAGGTTTGTCTGAGGCCCTACGCCCCACTGCCCTGCAATGGGGTCCAGCATCTCTCAGCACGGGGGAGGCTAGGTTTCCGGCAGAACATTTGCAAGCTAATCATCATGAATACCGGACGATTGTGTGGTGTGGCGAGCAGATAAATTAACACCAGTGAGAAGTGAAGGCCTGTCCCGCGATGAAGGCCTGTCCCGCGATGAAGGCCTGTCCCGCGATGAAGGCCTGTCCCGCGATGATGGCCTGTCCCGCGATGAAGGCCTGTCCCACTGCCGCTAGACTCACAGGAAGGGAAAGGTCTGCAGTGCTTGTTGTGCTTCTTCTTCCTAACATGATGTAATGGGACCCAAGGCAAGAGATCAGCCAGTGGGAGTCAGCCAGCAGAGGCTGAATGAAAATCATGAAACAGAAATTTAAAGACTCCTTAAAATAGAACTCATTAATTTAACAATCACACATATATTTTTGCTTTATGTATGCATTTCATTCTATGCTCATAAGCATCACAACCTTCACCAGGGCAAGATTGATAGATTGATGGATGGATGGATGGATGGATGGATGGATGGATGGTCACAGAATATTTTACTTATATTCATGCATAAGAATATATTACCTGAGGAATGGAATTGATCTTAACAAATGACCTGGGGAAAAAACTTTTTCTGTGAATAAGATGTGAATGACGCTCTGTCTATATATACTTGCATATATGTGTGTATGTGTGTGTATAGGTATTGGTAACAGAACCGTGGAACAAGCATAACCTTGTGGTTTCTGATGGTCTTTCTTTCTCGGCAGGTTGACGACCAAATGAAGCTGCTGCAGAACTGCTGGAGCGAGCTCTTAATCCTCGACCACATTTTCCGACAAGTGGTACACGCCAAAGATGGCTCCATCCTCCTGGTTACCGGTCAACAAGTAAGTCGTCTGACCGCATGGAAATGGTGCCTCTTAAACACCCGCAGAGAGAGTTAGTTTGCGCTAATTCGTGATCTACTGCTCCCCTAATGCCATCAGTGCTCCATCAGAGATATATCATCTTATTCTGTGGACAGAGATTAATGTGGTGGCAATAATCAATTCTGCATTTTTTTATGGGGATCGTATGAGAATATGAGTCAAAGAATAAGGGATTTACCATCTACCCTCTGGAGATGTATCGCTTGCTGGCTCTGTGCCTTAGGGCCAGCTGAAGAGCTCCCTTTCCAACCCAAGGCCTTATAATGTGTGTGTTTTTTTCAGTCACATTTCAACAGCAGTTTAAATAGCTGGCTATGGATTCTGTCAGTAAATATGCAGCTCTGAACAGCTAAATTTTGAATCTTGCACAACGCGAATCATACCTGTAATAGAATCTTCCATGACCTTTCAGCAAAACAGCTGAAACTCCATAACATTTCGCGTGTGGAGATGAACGCACTTGGGATCTGAATGCCTACAGATTTGCGAGCAGTCAGAGGACCAACATGATGTCTTTGGTGGTAATGTTTGGAGCGGAACTGCAGTCCCTTCAGGCTGGCAGGGAGGACATTTTGATCTCATGCAGTCCAGGCATGAGACGAGCTCCCCAAAATTACAAGACACCTCTTTCTTCTCTGTTCTTGGGGGCGCAGGGGGGTTATCACAGAAATGCTGACTTTGAGGACAGAGCTGCCTAAACTCCCCCCTCACCCTGATACCTCACCCATAACCATCCAACCTCCATCATCCGTGTCTGATAAGAGGAAGCTGTCAGAGGCGAGAGCCAGCAGGGAGGAGATACGGGGGAACTCAGACTTATTTGCATATTTTGGTTAATGAACAGCTGCTGTTGAAGAGCCTGTAGGGGACACATTCAAACACATCGTTATGTCTGATTATTCTCTACCGGGCCGGGAGTGACAGCCACCTCAGACCAGAAGCTTCCTCCTCGGCCTGGAGGTTCACGCGGTCTCACAACTTCCCGATGCTGCGGCGTCAGGTGGGGGGGACAGAGAAGAAATGCTCCGATTCGGATAGTTATAAAAATATAGAATACTCTGTTTGGGGTGTTTGGGGAGAATAGAGGCCATAAATGTTACTGCCTTTGTGAGATTCCAGGGCAGAACTAAGCATGTTTGGTAACAGTCCCATGTAATGGAACTCTCAAACCACTGTCATTTATTCATCAGCGGGAAAATGGCCCCAACCTCGGCCCACACCATCCCCTCAACCCTCTGTCCGATTAACCATCAACAGCATTGCTCTGTAAGCCCGTGGCTGAGATTGTGCTAGAGTCAAAATAGATTTCACTCACTGTTGAAATACCGACATTAAATATGTTCATGTAATTTAATAAATGCTAAATTCAGAGGTGAGATTAGACCTGGTAATGGATTTGACCTGTATGTCAGATGAAAACCCTCTTTACAAAACCATTATTTTTTTAATAGTTCTGATTTATATCCAGTCACTTGCACTGTCCTGCTCAGGAATCATAGTCACTTCTTGACAGGTTTATTGATAAACAGATGAAATCAATTTGCAAACACTGAGCGTGCAGAAATTCCAGGTAGGACATGGCAGCGTGTTTGCAGCACATTTAGTTTGACGTGGTGTATTTTCATATGACGTGAGATATATGTAGCAAACACATTTACTGTAAATCTTCAGTGATGGGTGTTTCATTGTAGAACAGGAAGTAATTTGCAATGGGAAAGCAGGAGCTGTGTTTTTGTAAGCATCATTATTTCACACACAGTAGATTTCATGTAAATTGATTATCAGTCAAGGCAGGCGAGGGCGGGGGGGGTTGCTCTTTTCACTGACTCATAACTTTTTAACGGCCTTAAAACAGAGAGCGCCAGGTGAGAAACGGACCGAGCATTCCTTCGGAAGTCTCAAGACCAGCCGGAAAATTCCATATATCATATTTACACGATAAACAAATTCCAGTTGGGTTGATTTTTAATTGCAAATGCTGCACAGGGGACCATGTTTTGATCAGGAGGCTCTTGCCAGCCGCCTTCCAGAAACTCAAGTGCAGTCAATTATGGTAATGAATTGTCAATAAATATAAAAATTTAACGCAGCCTGCTAACAGTGAACGGCAGCAAAGGATTTGCCTTCCAGACAAATTTGCTGCTGTTGCAGATTTTAAATGCCCCTGAAAGTGGAGCTGAAGAGCATGGGACCTGGATGGGTGGGGGACTGTAGGCACCCCCGCCCTCTGGTGTCCAGCCATTTTGGGGGGGCGCAAAGCTTTTGTTCATCTGATGTTAATTAGCGTGTGGGTCCAATCCGTCTTTCCAATTGTCCAATGTGCTGATAAGATAGAGGGCATGTTGCGTAGGCCACGTGTGAGCCTGTAACACCAATGAGCTTCGAGATCAGGTCGAGGAGGAGTGAGGGGATGGTCAGGTAGAAGTCAGAGACAGAGAAATACCCCATTGGGAAGTTACGCCAGTCATGTTACCTTTTTAATGTTTATTTGTATGGTGCACAGAATATATGTTTTGGCATGTACTCAATAGGAGAACGGCCCAATGAACAGAATCCGTAATAAGTGCATCTGAATATATATTAAATGTGGAGGATTTGAAACATTCTCAGCTTCAGTGGCCTTGTCAGACTTGAGTTTGAAAAGAAACATCCTTGAATATGAAATTTACAAAGACCCTGGAAGATCCTGAATGATTTTAGAGCTTTGCTTGCTTAAAGGAAGGAACTTCTGAAAACATTAAATCTTCTAATCTAGTCTTCTAATATTTTAAATGTAAGATCGAAACAAGCTCAGTCAAGAGGAGGTTTCTGAGGACCTGTGCTTATCACCGTAGGATATATATATGCCCAGTTAGACCTTTTTTGCAGAAAATGTGTAGCAGAATGTAAATATGTATAGCAATGTGGTGGTAACAAGCAGTATGGAACATGGGGTCAAATTATGAAGCATTTGCTGAGATATATAGCATGTCATATATTGGATTAAAATCATGTTCAGTGGTAGGTTTAATAGACAAAGTTGGTGACAGTTAACATATACAATAAGCAGTGTACAAGTTAATTGTATATTTTTTGTATGAGACCCAGTTCTATAGATTGTAATATGAATGTGATTGTATTTACATGTTGTTCATTTATCTGATGCTTTTATCCAAAGTGACTTACAGTAGGGAAGGGTTACAATTTGTGTGTGCTACCTGGACTTGCTACTTTATTTAAACTTGATTAAGTGTTTACATTGCTCTTATATTATTGTAATAGGTGTAATAGGTATGTGCTAGCTTCCGCTGTTAGTTTCTGCTGCATTTATTTGGAATATAGAGTGAACAGTGGGTATGACTGTTCCATGACTTTAATAAGAAGAAACTGTATATTTAGACGAAGATGACTGGGGGACAGAATAAAGGTTAATATAATCAATCTGAACAATACCGTTTTTTTGGCAAAAATTTTCTGTGGCAGTCAGGTCAGTGAATATAAAATACATTTAAACACATCTGTATTTTAAAAACTGGCAACTGACTCTTCAAAAATGCAGTAATATAAGTATCAGTGTTTCTGGACCGTAGCTAATACGCATTATTCACATTCACCAAAAATTAGCAGTATTTTGTTTTTCTGTAATTTATGGACTTTTAAAAAAATATCAGTGACCATTGCAGAATTGTTTGACCAGCAAACACAGTGGACATGTATATATGTTATTTTTGGCCCTTCCATGTTTTAGAGACTTTGCATTTGTAAATAAAATTTGTAAAACAGTGACCGGTGACCACAAATGAAAGGTTGCTTCATGTCATGTTTACCCTGAATGGTTCCCTTTGGACTTAGAAGACTGAGGCCTCCACCATCTAGATTATGATTCTCACAATTTACGAAGGTTTTCCTGTGGGTCCGTTGTCTGGGGTTAAGGGCTTGGTTGAATCCCAAGCACTACCTTCCTGTTGTATCTTTGCTGTGGTTCCTGGTCTGGAAATGCATACAGCCAAATTAGCAGGTGAAATGTAGAACTGTAAGTCGCTCTGGATGAAATCACCTGCCAAACTTCTACAGCAGTGTTTCCCAATCCAGTTCTGGGGGACCCACAGACAGGGAGCAAAAACGTGAACTGTCTGGGAGGGAGCTCGGGGGGAGCAAAAATGTGAACTGTCTGGGAGGGAACTCCGGGGGAGCAAAAATGTGAACTGTCTGGGAGGGAACTCGGGGGGAGTGAAAATGTGAACTGTCTGGGTGGGAACTCGGAGGGAGCAAAAATGTGAACTGTCTGGGAGGGAACTCGGGGGGAGCAAAAATGTGAACTGTCTGGGAGGGAACTCGGGGGAAGCGAAAATGTGAACTGTCTAGGAAGGAGCCCGGAGGGAGCAAAAACGTGGACCGGTTCTAGGTGTCCGAGGTGCAGGTTGGGAAACATTTTTCTACAGTACCCCCCCCCCCCCCAGGAGTAAACACATGTAAACGAGAGTATACATCCTTTACCACTTGCTGCTCTGTGGGGATGAGGGGTGTTGAGATGCCCCCTTGCTTTAGCGGCTGACCCCTCGCCCTCTTCCAGGTGGACTACGCTGTGATCGCATCCCAGGCTGGAGCCACTCTGAACAACCTCATGAGCCACGCTCAGGACCTGGTGGGGAAGCTCCGCTCGCTGCAGTTTGACCACAGAGAGTTTGTCTGCCTCAAGTTCCTGGTGCTCTTTAGCCTGGGTGAGTACATGCTGGGAAAAACGCACACACACACATACACACACACACACACAAACCCACACATACACACACACACACACACACACACACACACACGCATGCACACATACACACACACATACACACACACACACACATACACACACATACACACACGCACGCACACGCACGCACACACACACAAGCTTCTAATTATATCTTTGTCCATTCATCTCCATTCATTTCTATGGGGAAAGCTTTAATTCCAGCATGATGACCCCTACCCAGCCCTCACCTTAACCATAAGTAACCAAACAAAATATAGTTCAAGTTAAACCTTTGTGACCCAGAGGTCTTGTGTTGTCCGATAGTATCAGCTGGCATTTCAGTTTGGACTTAACTTTAGCGTACAATATTATTCTAACAGAATCCCTTTTATTCTCCGCTATCATTCATCACTGGCTGTATCATTATATTATTCCCATAATTTCATGCCGTGTTAATGTACCGTAGCTCATTAAATCTCCATCAGCCAAGTCCAGTTAATGTATTGAGCAGACTTGGCTATGGGCGTTGCACTCCTGTATCGTAAACCTAAAGTCAGTAGAGTTCCTGGTCGTTGATGAGCTGCACGATTCATTAACAGAGCACACGTTCGCTTGGCAGGATTTGGGGGTAGGGGCTCGACTTGGGCTCAAGCCTCCGTTTTACTACTTGAACCCGATGCATTCGCTAGAGGACCACAAATCAGTCAGTCATTGAATCTCAAGGCAGGTTGAAGAGTGTACTTACCCCATGTGTCACTCAGAAGTAAGGTGTAGTGCTTTCCAGTGTTGCCATTTTCCTTGTAGTTTGACAGACTTTGCATTTGCTTTGTCTTATTTTATCTGCCCTCCCCCTTTTGAGGGTTGATTATGTAAATTATTTTTTTAGATATAACAAAAAAATGAAGTCCTGCGTGCAAAATGTGTATCGCCTGTGGCGAGTTTCAGGCCTTAGTAGCTGAGCCCTCAGACGCTTGGGCATGCATGCATGCTTACATACATATATGTGCGTGCAGTGCAGTGGGGACCACTTCTCCTGGATTCATAGCATTCAGATTTTTCACTTTTGCATCTATTTTCATTGTGTTTCGTCTCTGAAATCTCAACACCTTTAATTTTTTTCAGTCACTTTGACCATGTCAAACGTTTCCAGAGAAACTGAACAGAAGTGTCATGTCACTACAGGACAATTAAGAATTTAGTACAGTATATGAATTCACTGACCTGTCATGGCTTGTTAACATCACACTGTACAGTTCATTAATTATATTTAAAGTGTTGTAAGTATAATCATGACCCTAACCAGAAGAGAGTTTTTAAAGATGGATGGTTTGGTGAATGACTGAAATGTACAACAGTTGTGCCCTTAGTTAAATAACTGCATTTTGCACTTCATCAAAGCAAAACCTCTCTGCCTCGTTATAAATGTACCATCAGTCAAACCTGAAATAGATGCATTTTATTTTAAAAGCAGCAAACGGCCAAAGAAAACCCAATGCAGCTTCCAAACACAGTTCTCATGCACACTAAGACGTGTTACAGACATAAATTCCCAGTGTCTGCCTCGGAACGCAATGCTTCTTCCTTCCTGAGCTACACAGGGCCAACCTTTTTAACGGAAATCAAAATCACATTCCCAGTGGCTGATGAGCTCTCAGCTCCCCTCCCCGTCTGTAACTTGGAGCAATCTGTCGGGGGGGGGGCACCGTGATCTGTCAACATCAGCCATCAGGGGGGCCTCTTTATAAAACCGGGTGTCAATACAGCAGAGAGCGAGTGCTGGTTGCCCCTGGCGTGGGGTGGTTGTGTGGGGGTGTGGGGCTGTGCCTCTGCCTGTCCTGCGGCATTTCAGGGAGGCAGTGTGCTCATCATTTGGCCTCAAGAACCTCAATCCCTATGCATCTGAGCGCCTAGACAAAGTCTTCTTCTCTTCTACTCCATCAAGTTTAAAGCTTTATCAGTGAGTAAATAACGACGCAGCACACATCAATCCACCCCCACACCAGGCCCTTGGGCTGTGATGGCCCAACACACGCCTCCTGTGCCACTGACCTGGTGTCCTGATGTCACCCTGGGCACTGACCCCCTCCCCATGAGGGCAACACTGACCCCCTCTCCATGAGGGCAACACTGATGCCCTCCCCATGAGGGCAACACTGACCCTTCCCCATGAGGGCAACACTGACCCCCTCCGCATGACGGCTGGCATTCTCCCTCTAGAGCACACTGGTTTTGTAACAGTGTAAGAGTGCAGCATGAGAACTGGGATACAGATGTGTGTTGCTGGACTGGTCTTTGTCTGCATTTCTGTATCTCTGTATGTGTGTGTGTGTGTGTGTGTGTGTGTGTGATAGAGCCTATTTGAATTTCCCTTTATTCCGTATTTCTCTCAGTGATCTGTCTGTGCCGACATGCCAGATGGGAAAGCTGATGGGGCGGACTTAGACGCACAGTCACCTACATGTAGCCCCCCCTCGATGTAACCCCTCCTTCCCCCATCATCTGAGGTCAGGTCCCGTCCTGTGTAATTTTCAGGAGAGCGGCATGGTCTTGGCAGAAGGCACCCCCCTGGTTTCGTAAGCATTCTTGTCTGGGGGGGGGGGATGGGCGAGCACCAAACAGGTTCAGCGACTTTTGCTGACAGGGGCAGAAAGCCGGGCGTTTATTAACACCCATTCATGTGCAGAAAGCCGGGCGTTTATTAACACCCATTCATGTGCCATTCTGGTTTTCCTCACTGGCCTGCAACGCCGCCTCACTCATCTGTTTTTCTAACCCTCGATGACCGAATAAAGCACAGCGGTAATGCTGGTCGGTCAAAACAAACCGGGCTTCTGAATCTAGCAGAATCGTGGAGTTCGGAAAATTCTGGCCTACATTTAAGCATGGGGGGACGGGGGGGGGATTAGTCGTCTGGCAGATCTTCTCATTAGCATTCTCATCCTGTGAAGCCCACACCCTGACCGCAAAGGGGTCACCTGTCAATTTGCTGAAACAACAAACTGGAAGCGCGTTGATGCTATTAAAAGGGAATTTTCCTCCCTCCTAAAATGCTCGTTTCCAGATGAGGGGGTGGGGGGGGGCTCTTATTAAGCAGGCATGCCTTATTTCCCTTGTCAGAATCAATGAACTTATCCTGTGCCTGTGTGTGTGTGTGGGGGGGGGGGCAGTCATAAGAGGATTGGTTAATACTGCACGCGGATATTCACTTCCTCAAATGCGTGAAATCATTTGGAATTCGGCGGAGATTGATTAACATTCAGAGGCTGCAACGGTTCAATATTTACGCCTCCAAGACGCGGCCGGGGCAAATAATGGGGCGCGGAACCGCAGCTACGTCTTAATTAAATGCAAGATAATAGGAGCGGGTTTTTTTAGCTAGCCAAGCACTTTGGCCGTGACGGGCAGTAAGTCACCCAGAAGCCCCCCACGCTCCAGGCTGATCGATAACTGTATAAATCGGGGGGGGAACGGGGGGGGGGGAGCGGAGGGGCAACATGAACGAGGCAGTCAGGGAAAAGCCACAGACTGAATGAAAAAGATGCGATTTAAAATATGAGAAGACTGATCACATTCAGAAACACAAGCTTATCTTCAACTGGACGTGGGCAGGCAAGCTGTTCCCATGGATGGTGTTTATTTTCTAGTGTCACATGCAAGACATACTGTACAGTTCAACTGTAACCTGCAGTGAAATGCAAGGTGATCGACTCCACCATAGTAAGAATTAGTGAAAAACACTAAGACATAAAGTAACAGTATAATAAATATGTAATTCATAAGGAGCAGTAAAGTTACTGGGAATAAAGGGGAAAAAGGAAAACCAGATATGTGCAACAGAGCTCCAGTGAGGGGCCTGGTGCATGAGTAAGGAGTAAGTAGTCTGATGGCCTGAGGGTTGAAGTTCCTTCTGAGCCTCTCAGTTCGCATTGAGAGACAGCAGAAGCACTTTCCAGAGTCAATGGCAGCATCTACAGCCGTAGACTTCATACCAGTCTTCCAAATACAGTGAAGGGTCTCTTCTGTAGGGCAGCTAAATATGCTTGTAAATGTAAGGGGCTTTAAACCCAGAGCAGAGAGAAACACGGTTTTCTGGAATGGATCTATAAAATGAAAGTTCCCCTTTTGATGACATCAATTGTAATAAGACTCCTTTAAGCCATCAAGTATCTGCTTCTTTTTACAGTACAGCTTTTGGGTTGGTCTGAACCTGATTGCGCTCAGCTTACATCTATGCGGTTTCACCGTACAGGTGTGAAAAATGAGGAAATGACAGACGTGTTATGATACAACCCTACCATCCTTTGAATATATAATAATGATGGTACACATTCTGTAGATGATACTGCTCTAAGCATGTGGACCGTAGCTTCAGCTCTCTGTCTCTGCCGTTCCCCCGGCTGCCGCTTCTCGCCTGTAACCGTGGCGACATGCGGCGGCCACTTTCAGAACGGAGCGCTGATGAGGCTCTGAAAGGCTTTCAGAGTTTATCAGGCTTTAAAAGCCTCAGAGCTCTCCCACATCGCCGTGGCCGGCCATTGCAATTAAGTCCTGAGTCTTGCTAAACCGTGGACGTTGATCATTTGACCTCAGACTGCATCCAGCATATTGAATAAATTCTGGCTTCTCCTCCGCATCTCACAACATAACACTTCATTTACAGTGTTACTGTGCTTTTTCTTGTTGATGTTTATTTCTGTCCAGATTTCCTTTTCAATTCCTTCCTCCTTAAAAACCTGCCGTTACATCAGTAAATACAATTCCGGATTGTATCAAGTGAATTAAATTTATTGCCACTCTGAGCCACACAAATCCCGTAGAGTATGTTCAGGCCCAACAAGTCCAGTCTGCAGTTTCTCCATACAGAGTTTTCCTTTTATTTATCCTTCCGTGCCTAGAAATATCCAAAAGCAACTTCAACAGAATTATGTTCTCTAAACTATTCTTTAAAAAAAGGAAAAAACAGCTGTCCTACAAGGTGTGATTTAGGAGATTGTACGGGATAGTTTCTGGTGATAAGAGTACCCTGTACACCCTCTCTGTCCAGCCCTTATTACCTGCTGTCAGTTTATGATAAAACATTAGAAAAGCAGAGGGACACTAGCAGTTACTGTTGTATCGATTCCTGGAATGGATTCTGTGATTTAGTGTCGTCCTGTCCTGTTTTTCCAGATCCTCTAACTCCTATTAAGCTCTGCCCTATGCTTTGGCTATTGATGTTTCAACATTAACACTTACAAGCAACTACAGGAAATCAATGCTCAACTTTTATTACTGGTTTGCGTCAAGCTCACGGCGCCTTTTGGCAGAGTGTGTGAGGCCCCCGAAACAGATGTCATGATATACTCCCTGAAAATATCACTCGTGTGTATGGGGTGAGCTGGCGGATGAGGTCTCCAAGTGCCCTTCTGTGATGGAAAGCTGCTGAGGAAAATCATCTCACATTACTGTTTCCATGTACTTCGTCCTGATGAAAGCGTTTGGGAAAACAGATACATAGCTGTTTAAAAGGTGCGTAAGAATGACATAGCCATGTTCCGTTTAAGCTTAATTTCCATCCATTCATTCATCCATCAGTCTTCCTACTGCTTATCCAGTAGAAGGTTGAGGGGGAGCACTGGGGGAGAAGGCTTTGGTACACACTGGGAGGTCCATCGTGGGACATTAATCCTGATTTTATAAACCTTAATTTTAAAGAACTATGGAACATGATATTCATAATTTTGCACCTTCCATCAATCATTTTACTTAAGAATTAGCTGAAAAGCTGTCTAGACAGAAATCAGGTACAACGTAGATGGCGGGAGCATTTCCAAGGGAGTGTGGACCCCCCCTGCTGCCTAAGCAGGTGCCAGCAGCACGCAGAGTCCCTGCAGACATGGTATCAGGTCTGTCTGGTCGTGTGGTGTTGACACTACATTGTGTTAAGTATTCTTCACCACTTAAAGTCTGTACATCTTGGCAAACCAGTAAAGCTAGTTATTATTATTATTATTATTATTATTATTATTATTATTATTATTATCGATTCCTATAGCTCTTCATATTATCAGGCAATCAGTGATGCAAGCGATCTGAGGAGAGGAGAAAAAAAGAGATCAACAGCCACAGGCAAGATCTCTATTGATCAATGGCCACCTTATTTAACCGCAGCTCACAAACACAGATAAGGAGCTCCACCAGCTCTACATAAAACCCTGTCATTTCTCTATCGATCTGGCAGACGGATTCCTACACCACTGTGATCTATAAAACCGTCTTGGTCATGCGGGGGAGCCAGCCTGTTCTGGCCGGTGTGGCCTCCCTATTCGCGTGTACAAGTAGGCCAAACGAGCAGCCAGCAACATTTTCTATGAATGCCATGTCTATAGCAGTCTATGAACACATTCATAATGCATTATAATGCATTCATAGAGCATTATAAACAATGGCTATAAAGATTTACAAAAAGGCATAACACATTATCGGCATGTTTAGCATGCATTATGAATGCTTTATGAAGCTCTTATCTATAATAAACTATAGATACCTTCATAATGCAGTACAGAGTGTACTTACTTCTTATACCAACCATTATAATGGATTATGAAGGTATCTATATTGAACTACAGATGAGAGTTTCATTGGAGGTTGTGATAAATTATAATGAACACTTATGACTGTCAATAGAAGATGCTGTAATGCTTAATTAAATGTTATACTGATCATTATAATGCATTATGAAGGTATCTATAATACATTATAGATGACAGCTTCAATTAAAGTTACCAAGTAGCCCATTTGTGCAGTAAAAGATGGCTGCAGTTTTAGAAATGAAGCAGCATCTCTTGAGTGAGGTGCGTTGAACAGCTGTCAAGGGGGACTCTAGATCTCTACTTGGGTGGTCAGTTTGTCTTCAAACTATTTTTCTTTATTGTGAGTCATTGACACAGGCTGTGTAAAATCTTAATTGCTTCACTGGTGAATTGTTGATTAATTATATAGACAACGTTCCTAGGAATCTTATTAAATCTCTAAGTCTGACTTTGAACACCAGAGAATATGAACAACAATAGTTTTTTTTTTCTCAAAATGCAGAATTTCATTTTCTTTTGACATATGTCACCATTTGCCATCCCTATGAATAACAAACATGGAAGAATAAATGTCAAATCTAGTTCTTTTCTTCTTTGAAAAAGAAGTATGATTTTAAAAGTTGAATTCCCCAAGCTTCGTCACTATGACATATTTCCAAATAGTGTGTGTGTGGTGGTGATGTGACCTCGTCTCATCAGTCACCAGCTTCAGAGAAGGCACCAGGGATTGCTGTGATACCCAGGCCCCAGGAGACAAGCAGTGACATATGTCTGATCTAGAATACAACACCACCACCACACCCCCCATTCCCTTTGAGGCAACGTTCTTTTTTTAATTGTTCATTTGTGGACGACACATTGGATATTATGACAGTGGCAGGGGGAGATTCAAGACTCGGCAATGGTGTGCGTCCCATTTCAAAGTTTGAGAGGCGAAGGACAGCACAGTTTTGAACTGCAGTTTGATTTCTGCAGTGAAAAATGGAAATGTTTAGTAATTGCAGTCATCAAAGAATAGCGTGTGTGTTCTGCATCGTAGGCATATTAATGGAATTCAAACAAGAGAAGATGGCCACTTCACACAGAGCCAGTAAGGCAGACTTTTCCGGCACGTAGCTGTTGTGTAATTATGGGTTACAGGTTGTCGTTTTTAAAGGGGGGGCATTCACGGTGATCAGATTGGGTAATGAAGCAGCACTTTCCTGTAAAGTAAGCTAGCTGTGACAGGTAGCATGTGCCAAGCTACAAACCTGTCATGTACGATTACCCTGGAGGCTGTGGATACTCACCAGGGCAGATGTAAATAAATCAAAACACGGGGTTTCAAAAAAAAAAAAAAGGTATGTGACTAAAACGTAGTGTCACATGACCAATTACCTTCTGCCTATTTTTTTTTAGCTGTTCACTGTCAGTCAAACAAAGAAAAATTATATGTCGGATGCATGTAGGAAAAAAAAAAATGCACTGCGGATTAACTGTCCTTCACTCAAAGAATACGTATCCTCAGGCACCTTCCTGAATTATTAATTTAAATTTGCCAAAAAAGAAAGAAAAATATATTGATGGGAACTTGGCTTTAATGACCTCATTAGGTGTGTGCACTCGACACTGGGTGGGATTTCTCCGATTTTAAATGGGAAAGGGGGATGCTTG
This sequence comes from Hippopotamyrus pictus, assembly GCA_026781145.1. NCBI lineage: Eukaryota > Metazoa > Chordata > Actinopteri > Osteoglossiformes > Mormyridae > Hippopotamyrus > Hippopotamyrus pictus. The sequence goes on along the minus strand of JAODLC010000036.1, from coordinate 15,695,116 downwards.
ACCCCCGGAATGATTTTCCGTCACGCCGTCATAAACAAGGCTCTCGACCCAACCTGTGCTTCCAGGCACAAGTATTAGTGTGAGCTCCGAATCCCGGCCGCCCCACATTCCCACTCCACAGTCAGTCCCGCCCCTCGGACTCCCGATGTCCCCAGTCCTGTCCACTCAGGCAGACATATCGGTCATTATGTTCTGAATCTCATTCTTACATACAGCTTCACTGGTGACTTGCTGCTATGTGATGTATGTTTTTATTTGTTTATGTCTGCGTTCAGTCATGCAAACTTATTTTCATATACGGTAACAAGAAAAATCATACTACAGTATTTATTGAGTTTTAAATTTTTTTTTTTAATACTGCAGTTTATTTTTTACTTTTGTCATCCATGTGTTTAAAGCCACTGAGAAACAGAGTGGAATCTTTGCCTGCTGCATCTCTGTGGCTCTCAATGGGAGCGTTTTTTTGTGGTGGTGGGGGGGGCGGGA
>JAODLC010000036.1:15663653-15679134 GCA_026781145.1 Hippopotamyrus pictus | reverse complement strand
CCCGATAGTTACAAAGGTAAAGAGGATATGGACGGACTGCTGATCCACAGACACACTACGATATACCCGATAGTTACAAAGGTAAAGAGGATATGGACGGACTGCTGATCCACAGACACACTACGATATACCCGATAGTTACCACTGGCTTATGAATAATAATTGTGGCAATAGCAAAGGAAGATCACCGCTGAGGGCATAGCTAGACACCACACATTAGTGACTCTTAAGCAATTATTGAATTTTTTGTCACGACGTCACATATAGGTTAAATGCAGAGGACACAATTCGCTGTTGTGCCAAAAATGACCACTGATCACTAAAATTCAATTAAAAAAAATTCAAAGTAGCTGATTCCTTTTGAGAAACCTGTTGAAGATACATAAAGACACACATTTGCTATCAAGTCCTTATTCCTAATACTGAGTAACTTACAAACTCAGACAAGCCAGGAGATTTTTTTTTCACATTAGTTATTTATATTTAACTTGCCCTCTTATCAAAAACAACATACTGTAAATGGATAGGTAACAATTCATGTGCACCCTTGGGGATTTGAACCCACAACCTTTGCACTGTTAGCAAAGCAGCAAACTTGAGGAGCTACAGCAGCCCTACATGAGCGAACTGCTGGATAAACTGTGATATTGCTCATCCTTTGTTTTTCCATGTTGTGACAATGTTCTTTTAATCTGTTTCTTTCAGTATGGTCACTAGATCCCATCAGGGGCCAGACTGAGGCCTATAGCCCAGTTCACAGCACACTGGCCTCAGCTTGGGGTCAATAAAGCGGCTTCTTGCCTTTGGAGGGAGTGGGGGGGATGACCCAGCGGCAGCAGTCATGGCCACATTGAACAGGCGCCGAGCTCTTCCACACCGCTAACAGCCATTTGCGGGATGAAAGGAGGCCATGCTGGTTGGCACTTCAATCAGTGCATCTGTGGCCGACTATGAATTACGCAGCCAGAAACGTCTACCAGTGACTAATGAACAGCCAGCTGTTTGGGGGGTGGATCGCAAGACTCATTCTGCCTCTTCCCCGTTTTGCTGGTCGCTACGTTTTAGCGTTGTTCTTCATGTCAAACCTTGATATCCCTGCAAGCGTTGGAACGTGCAGTTTTTCAGGAACTTTCGACTGTCATCCCATTATGACCATGAGAAGAAAATCTCAGGGACATGTGGCCCAGATCCTAAAGCCAGCATTTATTTCCCACACCAACATTCCACACGTGCCTGGCAGCTAGCTATTCATTCCAATTTGCCACACAGAACCCATAAGAATACAGTAACTTACGAAAGTCCAATGGGAAATTCATTCCATTCATCTACTAACGCTGCACAGCGAGATGTTTCACTTGCATAAGTACGGCATGAGAGAGCGTTACATAAGCGGCCAGCGGTATTAGCATGTTTTAAAGCCATTTACAATAACGGGATGTACGTAAATAAAACATGAAGCACGGTCCACTAGTTACAGAGGTGAATTAAGACTTTAGCAGCCGCTAAATAAACTATTTTTGTTTAGAATGATATTTTAATCATTTCAAAATTATTTTTCTAAATAGCACTGTAGCACAAGGTTAATAGAGAAAGCCAGGTAACCATTTAAAATTTTACTGATACAATTCAAAAACACATATCTTAGTCTGCATTATTTGAAGGTATCATGCGAAAAATAGTGTAATCCAATGTAAATATTTCTATGATCAATTGTATTTTTGCATATTTAAAAACCATTTAAATGTCATCATTCATGCTCACACATTGTATGGTGTCTGTCTTGGGGCAAAGATCAGCGAGACCATAAAGACAAGCCATAGATAAAAAAAAAATCGGGTTTGTTTTGCATGTACAGCAAAAAAGAACCAAGTAATTACGAAGTTAATTACTTTGTAGTAATTACAGTAAATTACACAGTAATTGGTTCCCACCTTCTCCCTTAAACCCTGTGTCCTTTGCCTCCTGTAACGAAAACACTGATTGTTGGACATTTAAAATGACATTTAAACCTCAGACAAACCAATCTCAGATCTCCACCCATCCCCAATTACGCCGTTTGCACGCGGCTTTACGTCGGAAGCATAAAGTTTCGCTGCTCAGCATAGATCCACCATGCATTCTGAAACATTAATGCATTTTTCCATTTTATTACTTCCCACGTTTTACTGCGCCCCTCAAATTGAAGTGCTGAGGTCATCAACAATAAAAGGACCCCCAGCCCCCCGATTTGACCTACAATCCTCCACTGACACTTATCCTGCCCCTATATAATTTTTAATACCTCTTTGTTTGCCTACACTTACTTCTAGAGCACAACAGTACACATTTCATACACTGTATTATGGGAGTATTCATCACACGTTCATCTACATAACTGGTCTAGAGTTTTTTGTTTTTTTCACTACCTATTTCAAAAGAAAATACTAACTACAGAGTGCAGCATCCAAATAAAGAGGATTTAACAGTAAAATAGCTGTATTGTGCCAAGCGTCTGAACTAGAATGAGATGATTCAGGGTCTGATGTAGTATAATCCAGCAAGGCACTTAAACTGGAATTCTCTAGTAAAGCACCCAGTTATAAACATTAGTAGTATTGGCTGACCAATATAATCTCAAATATATTAATTTCCTAAATGTTTTACCTACTAACTATTCTTGTATTCATGGATCTAGAAAGTAGAGTTTACAGTTATTCTGAAATTCCTGAGACAACTTTTCGATATAAATAGATTGGAATGCTTGCTAAAAGTTACCATGCAAGTGGGATTCTACTGGAGGTGGTTTTTAAATTAAATACAGTACAGATAGCGTGTGTATAGTGAAGCCATGCAATATACATCTGATGGAAATGGATCTTTCTGCCTCCTCTTTCCTGTTGTGTTCTAACAGGGACTTCCTGTCCAGCGTGGGAGGGTGTGGGTGCCATCCTCTGTGGCCCCCCCCGCTGCAGGGAGCAGTCGCTACCCCCCCGGCCGAGACTGCCGAGGGGGTGGCGAGAGCCTGGGGCCCCCGGCATCCTCCATTCTCACGTCAATGCCGCCATTCATGCAAGTATTAGAGCTTCATGGCCTGTCTCTCTACGCTTCTGTAGTTTCTGCAGAAAATGTGCCCACTCAAGGCTCAAGTGATGACATCATGTGCCCCCCTCCCCCACATATTGAATCTACTCTTCTTTTTCCAAACATCCATGATTATTATCAAGTCAAGGTCACTCCCAGCGACAACATAAGCTACATTCCTCCAGAATATCTCGTCACTTGTAGGGGCCTTTTACTCTCATAGTTCGTCCATAATAAGCCTGCCTGCTCATTTGCACGTTAAGAGAACGTGCAGGCTTGATTTGACCACGAATGCACTTGTTTGTTCGTCTGGCAGCCCGTGACGTTTGTATTCCTTCATATTTAATTGAAATTTAATTGCCATTACCCCTCATGCCCTACACTTATAAAAGCTAAGACGAGGTGGTGAGTCAACCGGTGATGTTTTTGGTCTGTCCCCTTTAGAGCAGCTCTCCGGCGACGGCTGCACGATATACGACGGCACAGCCCTGTCGCACTTCCTTACCTGGTGACAGATCGGTCGAGCCGAGCGTCCAGGAGGGCCTGCCGGACACCATGAGACATCCACGGGAAATAACATCAGGCTCATGTCTAATGAGGATATTAATGGCGGCGATGGCATATTCACGACTACCTCTGACAGCCAGACATGCCGGCAGAACAAAAGGAGACATAGTTTTGCTCAATGAGAATTGTATTTGGAAACAATGAGGGCACGATGTTTGGTGCTGAGAAAGGTGAGCAGAGTTCACCTTGTGTGAAAAGATATCTGTTTGTGTTCTTCAAAGCCTGACGGTTGATCTTCCAACAAAAAGACTTTGCATTTCAAGTTATTTTAAATACCCCCGTTTGAACACAACTTGTGTTGGTCCGGTCCAGTTGAATTTTAGAGCACATTTCAATGTTGGGAGCTTCAAGTAGATCTGATAAATACCCTTTCTGGTTCATGGCTTTCCTTACTAACTGAACGATGCTGTAGTTCCCCAAGATGTTTAAAGAAAGAGCATTTCTGACCGCAGGTCGATATGGAGCCATGGTGGAGCGACCAGCTGAGATACCTTGGCCGATTTAACCCCCCCTTGCACAACCAGCCCTTTCAGAAACGGTTTAAATTATGAATGACTTCATAGCTTCAATGGTTTCAATTATGTTCCAGCCAGTTTAAGTCAGCGGCTGACATATTTCAGCCGGGAACCACAGTCTAGCTTATGATCCACACTGAGGAATAGTATTGATTATCGTTACTATGCTCACGATTAAAATAATAATCACAACAATATTTTAAAAGCCATTCTGTTTAGCTTTCTAAATTTTTATGTGTTCTGACTGCAATGCAAATGAACAGGATCGCGCCCGTATGCGCCGTTGATCAGGAGGATTATTGATTACGACAAAAGCCTCGTTAAGGCAGCTAATTGGCCAGTCTCTCCGCACAGGGCTGGGGTTAAGAGAGTCGAGAGTGATCCTGCTTTATTCGCTCTCCCGAGTGTCTGCCTGCGTTCTGCGGTACTCGATGGGAGCCACCATGTTAAAGTCAAACCTTCCACTGAGGCCGACCTGCCCGCTCTCAGACAGGGGTCAGAGGTCAACCGCTGTAGGATGCCGCAGCACAGACTCTTCTGTCTTCTTTCAGAATTCATTAGTACCGGTAGATTTACCCCACTGCCGAAGAGGTCATTAATTTGTTTTTAATAGCATAGGATGCTACCTTTCAAGTGGCGGGGGGGGGGGGGGGAGATGGGCAATGCCAGCACCACGCAGGTGTGAAGTAAAACAGGAATTAACACCATGCCTGCATGTTACTAGACTGGTGAGTAATGGTTTTCAGTGGAAGGGGTGCCCCAGGAGGGGAGGGAGGGGGTAAATCCTGCAGCTGATGGACAGGAAGTGGGGCCGCGCATGAGCAAAACAGGAAGAGCGGCTTTTTCGTCTCGGCGTTGAGCCATTGGGCTCTGGACAGGCAAAGGCTCTCGGGAGTCATCGTGTCACTGTGGAGGTGCGAGGGACACCAGGGTGGGTCGAGGGGGGACAACGGGATGGCACAGACTCCCTGAGGTGCCTCAACCGCCTCACCATGGGGTTCCGGGTGCAGGGTTCACTAGGGGTCTGCCCCTGGATAGACGAGGGCTGCATTGTGTTATCGGATGAAATTTGGCCCAAAGCGAAACGGACCTTAACAGGCCCAGGCCGCATTCAAACAATAGCTTGTCATTTCTGGTGTCTAGAATTTTAGTCTCTGTTATACAGTCGCAGAAACCAAAGTACTTAAAGCTGAGTAAACATGCTTCAACGCTAATGATATTACTCTAAAAAGTGTAAACAAAACACTATAGGTACAAGACTGGAAATTAAGCCCGCCCACTTGCCGGAGGCAAGTAATTTAGATGAAGGGTGAGTATAAAAATCTGGCAAGTAATTTAGATGAAGGGTATAAAAATATATAAATCTGAATACCAATCCTCTGGCTAGTAAAAAAAATGTGTGACGGGCTACATTTTTTACTGAACCAAGTTCCACCACTGTATATAATTAATTGCTGTTTTATCATTTGTGTTCTATTTGTCACCTTGACTAGATAAACGGTATCAGAGACGGATCTTCTGTGTCTCCTGACCATCACTGACATGAGCTGAAACATCCCAACTGCTTTATCCATAACTATGAAAGTCTCATTTCTAGAGTGTCTAGAGTGACAGAGCTCAAAGATTCATCCCCTCAAACAGGGATGGCTTAAACAGATGTGAGGCAGCCTGCACTAACGGCTGGGTTCGAGTTCGGAGGCTCGACTTTGGGGTTTCAGGGTGTCAGAGCCCATGTACAGAACTAGCAGTCAGTTATTTTGACCTGCCTGGTCAAAACAAAAACATTCTTGGAATCCACAGAGGTACACAATCTGCAGACTGCCAATCATGTGCCCCAGGATATTTACATAAGCACCACCCATATAATGACATTTTATTGGTTAATCTGATTCACACGCTGGGGATTTGGCCATTTCCATGTGCAGGCCACGTGAAAAGGTAATCGTGTTTGTATTACATTTCCGTGAGTACATTTTCAATCCCTCCTATAATGAAAAAGGGGACCATCTAGCACAGAGCTGAAATCATGACAGAAATTAATAGCAACTTGGAACTGGAATTACTGTTATTTTCTGGCCACTAGGGGGCTCATACCATTAGTATGATGTTTGTCCCAGGTAATTGCTTATATTCACAGAGATAATAGACAGGACACACACATTCTTCAGAGACATCAGCATTATGAATCTTGGACTGTGGAATGCACCCGCATTGCCCTCCTCCTGATCTCTCGGAATAGATTTCCTGCCTTGATGCGGGGGCATTCGGCTGGAGAGAACATCGCCTCTAACGAGGAATTTCCAAACGGCCTTCCGCATGGGCTCTTGTTTATTTTAGTGGCGTATCCCATAACTCAAGCGACGGTTTCCCCCGTGCTCTGCACCTCATAGCTAACTGGGCCCTATGTACCACTCCTCGTCGTAACCCGGGCTAATAGAAAACACAGACCCACTGAGATTGCGGGCCTCGAGCTGGGTAGAGTCACCCGGATGGCTGACATGACCTTGGCACAACGTCTTCGGAGTATTAACTGTTTAGTGCTCGTTTATAAACTTGGGGGGAGGAAACGTAAATTGCTCCAGGTCAAGGGTTAAACGATAACTCCAGCCTCTGTGCATGGCTCCGTGCAACAGTAACAGGATCCCTTAGGTATCTCATACTGCTGGTGAAAGGAAGATGTACGAATGGGGAGAGAAAGAGCAGCTGGTCCTACCTTAGCAGGTGTGACAGACCCTACGGCAGGACTGACCGGTCCCTCGTTCAGACATTCCTCAGCGCAGGAATCAGACTGTGACCCTGAAAAAGAACCCAAACAAAGTCAATCAAGGGGCCTGAACTCCTGCCATTTTATAAGCTGTAATATGTGGTTTTTACAGGACCCTGTCCAAAATGGAGTTTGCTCATAAAATGCTTTAAATTAAATTACCGAAAGGCTGCAAAATACTGTCTTTATATACAGTCACGTGTCGCTTAACGACAGGGATAGGTTTGGAGAAATGCGTCGCTAGGTGATTTCTCCATTGTGCAAACTGTACTTTTACAGTAACTTTGACAGTAAACGTAAAAAAAAAACAGAAATGGTACACTCTAAAATAATGATACAAAAGTACAGCATTGTAAATACATAAACCAGAAGTATAGTTACTGTCATTATCAATATACAATTGCATGTGCTATATTTTATATGAATGACAGCACAGTAGGTTTGTTTACACCAGCACCGTGAGTAATGCGTTGTACAACAACGATATGCTGGCTTTCAGCTCCATTATAATCCTATTGGACCTCCATCGTGCATGCGGTCTGTCGTTGGCTGAAACATTGTTACGCAACGCATGACTGTATAATCAATACACATGTATCATTATACAGCTGATTAATTAAACCATCTAAATATCCTCAAAACAATATCCCCTTCACCAATTTTAATTACTTTCTTGTGACTTGTTATTTTCTATCCTTGAAGAATTAAAATAGATGTTAGACATTGACATGTTGTACAATTTTCATGCCATTATTTTTTGATGAAAAATAAATATAATGAATATTTTTGTATAATAGATCCTACACCTACAGTGACATAATACACTAAGAAAGAAATTAACACCGTTCCTATGGGAATACATATTATAAATTGTGCAGTGTTTATTTCTACCATAATCAACAACAGAAATATGACTGGCAGAGGTGGAGACTTGAGTCACTGACTTGTGACTCAACTCGGACTCAAGTCACAAATTTGAAGACTTGTGACTTAACTCAGCAAAACTGATGCAAAGACTTGGACTCAACTTGGACCTGAGGGCAAATACTCGAGACCTGATTGGACCCTATGACTCGAGAAGACTTGGACCCTATGACTCGAGAAGACTTGGACCTTATGACTCGAGAAGACTTGGACCCTATGACTCGAGAAGACTTGAGATTATAGTCCCTGTCTGGATGCCATAACATCAATTTTATAATTTCTGTGTATTTTAATTCTCCGCTGTCTGCATTTTCAATCAGCTGAATGCAAGGTCTCCTGAGATGGTTTGCCGACAGACGCATCACTTCCTACATATGCATGGACATAAAAACTGTGTGAGAACAACCAGAAGTGCTCACTCTCTTTTCAACCTATCACTGGGCAGAGTGGTGGCTCTGAGGCTATTAATCTGTACTGGCAATTGGAAGGTTGCTGGTTCGAATCCTACTTCAGCAAGGTCCTCAACCTGCAATTGCTTTGCCCTGGGTATGATGTTAATCTACATCCAGCCCTGCAAGCAGGTCCTCCAACGTACAGCGAAAATTTGGAGGTTAGTGGCAAGATTGGCACTCCAGCCAGCAGAAGAAAACTTCATTCCATTTGGACGAGTGTGATGCTGAGGCGTCACCTGCCCCATGGCTGCTCTCAGACTCTCAAGCCTGTCGCATGGTGGGTGCAGCAACGTGCTGTATCAGCGTGCTCCTCACCTACCGCCGCCTATAAGGGACGTACCCTATGATGTAACGGTGTCGGGTTTTAATCACTAAAAGTAAAAACCTGACTTAGGTAGGGACTGAAGTTACATGACTCAACTTGGACTTGAGTCACAAATTTGATGACTTGTGACTTGACAGCAAAAAAGATGGAAAGACTTAGACTGGACTTGAGGGCAAATGACTCGAGACTTGACTATGACTGCAATGTTTCGGCTTGAGACTTGACTATGACTGCAATGTTTTGGCTTGAGACTTGACTTGGACTCTCCAAGAAATTACTTATTCCCATCCCTGATGACTGGTATGGATTTAAATTAATTATAAGGATCTCTGGTAAAAGAAAAAAATCTTTGCATGAAAGGAACAACCACCAGAAAACTAATTAAAGGTCCTAGGAAAAAAATACTTGGAAAAAATTTCAAACACTGCAGTCTAGCAGCTTGGATGATGGCTACCAGTGGTTTGTGGACACTGTAAAATAATCAAGATAATGGGAATGGGGTTTTAACTTTTATGGTTTTATTAGATCCCCACCATGGGCTCCACACAAACATTTTGCAGTTAGGCGGAAAAAAATCCACAAATGTGACAGTCACTCCTAACATCCATCTGTTTTTCAGAACCACTTACCCAGTAGCAGGTCACAGTGTAACTGATTCCAAAATTGGTATCATGGGTTTTGGAGTGAATGTGTGGGAAGCCCCTTAGGTATCTCCTGTCTCTTTTACTGCAGGTGTGTTTTATCAGCCTTCAGCTACATTTCCATCCATCTTCCATAACCTCTTATCCAGCACGGGGGTGTGGGGGGGGGCTAAAGCCCATAACAAAACCAGGGTACAAGGCGAGGGACACCCAGTGCATCACAGGGTGCAGGCGTCCACAATCACATGCTAACAGCAATACCGAAACAAGCGTTTGGACTGTGGGAGGAAAGCTACCCAAGCCCAAGGAGAGCATGTAAGGTGGAAAATGATCACAGACCCACGGGGTGGGAATTCAGCTCATAGTCCTGGAGGCGTGAGGCCACAGTGATGGAAAGAGCCAAAGCTGAGATCACAGAGAGTGAGTCAGCAGAGACAGGCCGGAGTCACGCGAGCATGCCGACCATGGAGGCCGGAGTCACGCGAGCATGCCGACCATGGAGGCCGGAGTCACGCGAGTATGACGACCATGGAGGCCGGAGTCACGCGAGCATGCCGACCATGGAGGCTGCTACCGGCCCCCCTCACTGCGCAAACCACCTGACGTCAGCACACTGAATACACTGTATTAATGATAAAAGTATCATCACCGAAATTTCACTCCTGAGCAAAAGTATAAAACTATAATCATAAAAAATATTTCATTATCATTTAGCTGTAACTGATGTGTGCCGTTTAGCAACAGTATAAAAGTTACTAATGTAACATCATCGGGGCTTTGCTAGAGATTTTGGGCCCCATTAAAGTATATCATATTGGGCCCCCAACTCAGACCAGTCCAGTTGCGGGGACAGCGGCTAAGTCTCTGCAACCATGATGGAAGATCGCTGGTACAAGCCCCAACCATGACAGAAAAGTCACAAGTCTGAGGTCCCTTGAACAAGGCTCTTAACCCCTCAGCTTCAGGGGCACCGCATGATGGCTGACCCTGTGCTGTGACCCCTGAGCTATGAAGAGCGAGACAGGGCAGGTGAAGAGACAAATTCCTATGTACCTGTACTTCTGCGAGGGACAATAAAGGATTATTATAATTCCAAATATTTGGGCCCCTGTAACTCTGGGGCCCTAGGAATCGTCCTACCTTACCCCCCTTTACAGGGTCCCTGAATATCACAAACGATTTTTAAGAGGATGGATATAAAATCTTTTCTTACTTCAGTAGAACATGATGCAGAGATGCCATTATGGACTTTCAGCAGGAGGTAGCAGTCTGTACAGTAGGTCTGCATGCCAGACACCACAACTTATGGTTCGTCTAGCCTCAAATGTCCCAGTCTTTCACAACGGGGGTGGGCTGGAGTTGTTCACCCCCAATCATGCACAGTGGAAATCATCCATTCACAGATGATTTCTGCAGTGAAAGTTATTCTTGAACGGGGGAAAAAATACCCTCTTTTGCAAGAGTATACCACGACTTAAACAGCACGGGGCATCAGACTGATCCTGATTTCTAAAGTTCACAGCCATCAAATAAAATCAGTAACTGGCAAAGTGACAGACACTGATTAACGGTGACAGGAATCACATTTTGTCTTTTGCTCGTTTAACGGCTTTCACATATTCGCGCTGTGCGTCACGTCCGAGCGCAGCGGCACAAGCTTCCCATCCGAGAACTGAAAACAAAGTCCGGCGGCTGAAGCTGTGGGGGGCGACGAAAGACATCTTTGAATAGCATCAAACCAGGCGCCTGTTTGCTTGACACCATCTGCCGGCTCCATCTCGTCCGGCCTCACGGCGAGTGCCACGGCTGACAGGTGATCTACGTTCAGCGCAAAGTGTTCGGACGGCCCAGGGGGACTCACTGCTGAACGCTTCAGCCCCCCCCCCCCCCCCCGTATTTATGTCCTTTCTGCCGTAGTGGAATATTCCATATGATAGCAATTTGGTTTCTCTGCAATCCTTATGGACGAGTGCCAGAGTTGCTTAGCTACATGTAGGAAAGCAGTCTGAAGTCTGAAATGTTAAACTGTGCCAAAGCTTTTGAAATCAGAACGGGTGTCAGATAACTTCAGATAGCTTTAATTGAAATGGGCCGCTTAGAAAATGCAGATAATATTAAACCAGAGCTTTGAGATGCTGCACAATTAAAGTACCCAAACCATTGAATGCATATACTAAACAGTAAATAACACATCAAGTATCATACATTTTATTTATAAACAATCCATAAACCCACCCATATACCATACCACTTCCAGCAACAGAGCACTGCAGTAGTTACGAATAATACAGTATTAGATTATATTGTATTTAGATTTTTATTTCTACATGGAAAGTTTTGGCTTCTAAGAAGAAAAGGGTGTTTATCTGAAACATCCCAGAGGAAAATAATACTTATGAGTGGACAGATTCTGCTGAAAACTGCTTGCACGTAGCATAGCTACATAGCATAGCCACATATGTTAATATGGTGCTTGCTGAAGGCAGAGCGATGGTATATACATTGGGGGAATGACCATCAACCACCAGACAGCTCAGCTAATAAAACACAGCCGGGTCTGAGCGGAGTAAGAGTATCAAGGTCAGCTGGACAGCCTTGTGTTGATAGAGGTTTATCTTGCCATTTCTATAGTTAGAACTGTTTCATGTTTGGCCCTCATTCCATTAGCATTTTTGTCAGACACAGATATTGTTAGAGTCTCCGCCTGGTTTACATGCGTGTGGAGTTTGCATGTTCTCCCCGTGTCGTCGTGGGGTTTCCCCCCACAGACCAGAGACATGCTGAGGCTAATTGGAGTTACTAAATTGCCCATAGGTGTGTTTGTGTGAATGACTGGTGTGTGAGTGTGCCCTGTGATGGGCTGGCCCCCCTGTCCAGGGTTGTTCCCTGCCTCGTGCCCGTTGCTTAGGCTCCGGACCCCCCGCGACCCAATAGGATAAAGCGGGTTGGAAAATGGATGGATGGATGTTGTTTGGTTTCCAGAAAATTAGCAACTTCCTGTTTATAAGCTGCCAACTTAGTTTACAGTTCATTTAATTTTAATATTATGCAAATTATCTACTATAGTGTTATTGGATACAAGTTCTTCAGTGCTGATGAATAAAAAATTTGTAAACCCCACAAAACAAGGTAAGGTAACTCGGCATCTACTAGGAAAATTATACAAAAATTATTTGGTGGAAACAGTCAAATAGCGAGGTGTTGTGTGTCCAGACAAACTCAACACAATGCAAAGGGCTGACATTTCACATATACAGTACTGTGAAAACACATCTATTAACCATCAGATAAAAACATGAACATAAAGAACATAAAAATTTCAATCTAAAGTGAGTTTTCATGATAACCACCTAAACGTGTCCTGAACTTGCACCCAGGCTTGAAGAAAAGTGCCCCCCCCAAACTAAGAGGAGAAGAAAGCAAAACTACAGCTACCCTGTTTCCTATTAAAATGGCTGCATGTGGCAACACATGATGTCAACGATAATTCCTGACATATACATTATACTGTAAATCCTTCAAATTAAGAGTAAAAAGGAACACCTTGTATGTATCTGCACTAACGTGCAAATGGGCACCATAGTTGAACCCGCTGATCCAGCCCGAAAATGAGTCCAAACATGAAATAATGTGGAATAAAAAATAAATATATTGGCAAATTTACAACTTTCTCCAATGCATCAGCATAAAATAACACTGACCTGCCAGTTTAAAGAAGGAAAAAAATCACATTTTTAAAGCCAAAATATTTAAACATAACGCTAAAAGCACATACATCACAACCTGATAATGTATCACAATGTATATTATTTTTTAAACAAATGCTAAGCACTAATTAGCGTAGCATCATACGGTACCCCTGCCCCTACTGATGAAGATATTACCTGCCCTCATCTGCAGCGTCACGTCTGACATGCAGGTGTGGAAGCCAGGCTGCTCATAATCATCTCCCTCACCTGCACATCTGCCGCTATTTTAATTAACACTCTGTGGAGGCTCGTCAGGGAGCGATAAAAAAAAAGGCATTGTCGCATTAAAACAAAAATAATAATCAACGTGTTTCATCAGTAAACAGCAGGACCATTTAATTGGGCCATTCCAATAAACAAAAACACGACTCCGCTTAATGACTTGATACCGTAGGCTCCACTATTGGGAGCGCGTTTGGTCTAAGGGCAACATGTGGCAGGACTGTGACAGTCATTTCCATAGAGACGCTGGCATCCGCCGCACATTCCCCCACCTTCCCCCCCTCCCAACCCCCCCGCTGCCTTTTTCATTTTGTCAGAAGCAGGCGACGGTTTTGCAGTCTGCTGATTTATGAACGAAGGGTGACCTCAGAGGCCGTAACACAGTGATGGGTGAGTGGTTCTCAACAGTAGGCTACCAGCACTTGACAAAGTGCCTGAAGCAGAATGAATTTACTTCTCTTTTCCTCAATCATCAACAGGCTCCTGCCCTGACCCCCAGTCCTGTCTGCTATAACAAGATCTCCCCCCATCTTGTGCTGAAAAATTTACTGTCATGTCTAGTTTTCAATGCGCCCAACTGAGCACTTCTTTCACCTTCAAGGGAGTTGGAGACTCGCTAACTTGCTGGTCACACGGTACGGCCCGGCCAAGGGGTTATCAGGAACACGAGGATCTCAAACGGGCCACGGCTTCACCCTTCATCACAAGTCAATCTTCCTCATCTTATTATACACTGGCCATTTTTTTCTTTTTTTTTTTTGCTGGGTATTTGGCAGACATATTTGTGTCTGCCTTCATCATCTTGATGACAGTGCCTTGAGGTGAGTTAAATTTAATAAGCCCACATTTTTACTGCCAATAAATCTCAACACACATTCAAATTTAACCTTCCTCTTGTGTGAATGGTGACCACAACCACTGAAGATCTCGGGGACAATGTCAGGAATTAATTTGCTGTCCTCGCTGTGTACCTGCCGATCACAGCATGCAGGACTCCTACAGTAATGTACACGCTTCTAATGGTATTTGACACCTCAGTCACCTTTTGATCCTTCCATAGCTTTCAACTTTAGCACATCTGTATAACACACATGAAATAATTGCCCAATTTTATATTTGTACAGTGCGACACATTACATTTATCTCAGCAGACACATTATTCAAGGCAACACAATTAAGAAAGCAGGGTCTGACCATCCCTGGAATGATTGAGGATTAAGGGCATAGGTCAAGGATGCAACAGCAAAATCACTCTGCCGGCCATGGGATTCAAACTAGCGACCTTCTGATCACACATATAACGTATTAACCTGTTCAGTCTCACACCGCCTGACTGTACCAGTTATTATGGTGAATAAAAATACCATTCAAAACCATTCAAGGACTGATCAGGCCATTGAGTTAGGGAGAGATGGGGGTTGGGAGGGCTGCCGTAGCCAACGGAAGCTCCGCGAGGGTGGAGCAGACTTCTGTTCTGGGCTCCACCAAGCACTCCAGCCTGCTTCCCCACCTTAGTGACCTCACTGGTTTCTCTTTCATCCTTCAGTCCCCCCCTTTTTTTTTTAGTATCTTCCCACTACGACGGGGCTACTGGTGAAGGCCTCTGCTTTCGGCAGGTGCCGAGCCGCGCAGAACCGCTCAGGCGTGGCAAATACAGTACGAGCGCAAGATTTATCGTTTGATGGTGCATCTCGTACAATTTTTTCAAGTCTAAAAAAAAATACCACTTGCTTCTTTAACTTTCAATTCCCCCTAAACATCCCCTGCTTCACAGCTTCTAGCTATTGCCTTTCTCAATCTGTCCCTGGAGAAGCAAAAGTTATTACCCCTGTCGATGGAGGAGAAAGGGATGTTATTCCCTTGTCACCCTGAGCTGGGCCCTCGTCCTCCTTGCCCTGATCTATAGCCCCCTGCTGAAGAGAAGTTCCTGATGTGTCATTGGTTCAACATCTTGCCAGTTCACATTACCTGCCCCCCCCCCCTCAAAGCCACTCAGGGGCTGACAAGAGCTCACAAGTACTTGAGCGACTTGCCGTGTCAGAGAAATCAGCCCTCGGGAGACAGCTTGCTGACTGACTAGTCTGATTAGGTCAAAGCGGGTTAAATGTTAGTGACCTGGAGTGAAGGTTTACCTGAGACTGACTGCAGTCCCCTCATTACATGTCAAGAGCTCCAGAAATTGTCCTGTTGAGGATTAAATTCCCACATTCAAGTACACAGGGATTAGTTTACTCATACTGACCTAGTTATATGAATACACCA
>JAODLC010000036.1:15632336-15659436 GCA_026781145.1 Hippopotamyrus pictus | reverse complement strand
TATATATAAAAAGATATTACATCTTGATCATCACCTGTGCAGAAAATGGCTAGGTGTCTATACTATAAAAGCTGGATTCTTGGAAATTAGTGCCTGTTCTCACTGGAGTGCTGTCTGCAGGTATGGACAAAGTCCTGTTTTTATTCACAAATCTCGCTTTCATTAACCCCTATTATGTAATTAGCCTTTAAATTCACCACATTCTGAAGCATTTTTGAAATAATGATTCAATGGACAAGATACGATAAGACGAGACAAGAACAGACAAGACGAGACAAGACAAGACAAGATGAGACAAGATGAGATATATGCTAAGCCAAGCCAAGCTAATACAAGATTAGATAAGATAAGACAAGATAAGATAAGATAAGATACAGCAGCAAAAGGACAGTACAGAGTATAAAAATGAAAAGGGAAAATAATAAAAGCATATACACAAAGACAGTATTTAACAAATGATATCACTGCATCAGAAGCCAAGACAGTTAAGGAGCATTATAGTGTGAAAGAGTAAGTCATAAGCGGGCATGTTACTGACCCGGGGGGGGGCAGTATGCAAACACTGGCCCCCGCTGATTGCGGCCCCCTTCTCATGTTATTTATAGTACATGTGGTTTCCCACGTTACAGCGGCTGCTGCTGTTACAAATTGCCGGTATTAAATGCAAATCTCCGATCAGTGTCCCCCCCGCGTTTGATAATCGCGGCATGTCCTCCTCAGAATGATTAGTTGGGGCGTCCGTGCGGGCAGCACGCACACGCTGGGCGCCGGCTTTTGATCGCCGCGCGCTAAATCATGCGAGGGACGTGATTTACGTGCACGGCCTATTATAAAGGCGCCGATACTTATCCACCCATGTAATGATGTGGATAATGATGGCCGGTAATCAATATTTGTGTTTATGGTTTTGCCTCAATAATACGGCCATGGCTGATGTAGCTGTGTTAATAGAGATGCACTGGTTTTACAAACGGCTCCAACATGCTTTTGTAACATTACAAAAATGTATATAATGGAATCAAATGGTGTCAAATACATCGCAATCCTAAAGCTTTGTCTATGCTCACTATACAATACTATATAGGGCTAAAATTTTTACAGTTATATCCAGGGGTGCTGCTAGACATTCTGAGCATGAAAAAGCATGTTATATCGGGCCCCCACCCAGACCAATCTAATTATGTTCCAGATTTTTTAAGGCCCTTGTCACGCAGGGGCCCTTCAAGGCGTCCTACCCCTCCCCCCCTATACGGTTATATCCGATTACTTCTGCCTAGTTCACACAACTAATACTGCTATGGATATAGATTTCTTTATTATTTGAAGCCGGAGATTTTAACATCACTGTTATTTCAATTGCCATAGCCAGACATTTTTATCTACGAAGACATATTTAAGCATCATCCTGCCAACTTCAACACGCTTTCTTTGTTATTTCACAATGTTCTTATGTTCTAATGCTTCAGGCTGCATGTATTGCTTTGGTATTACTTTATTTCTGAGGCAATAGGATTGGTTAATTTTAAAATGTTAGGGCTCTGAGTTCAACTCATTTGCTGTCTGTTAATTCGAAAATAAGGTACAGTCAATTCTTGTCCATCTGTGCGTTTCTACCTAGCAGATCTTCCTAAATTCTTCATTATATATTATTATTATTATATTTTGTATTTTAAATGTGATTTTAATGTCTTTTATTTAAATGTGTTCTTCTGCCTTTGTAAAGGACTTTGAATTGCCTAGTGTCTGAATCGTGCTATATGAATTACATTTACAATATATAAATAAACTTGCCTAACGTGTCCTTCTCCCGAAAACATACTGTAAACATCAGGATATGCTTGGCGGAGTCGAAGGGAAGGATTCGGGTCTGTGGAGGGACTCACCACCATCGACACGGACAGAGTCCTCATACGAGTCTTCAGTAAGGTCCAGGACTGTGGGCAGCGAGCTGAGCTGGGTGCTGCTGGGGCCGTCGACCACCCCATGGTCCAGGCTGTGACTGGAGAAGCCAGGTAGTGGAGTACTGGTCACGCGGGAGCTGCCCGTGGAGCTGGGGGGCCTGGAGCTGCCCCAATTCTGTGAGAAGCGGAGGCCATTAAGGGTAAAAGGAAGCACTGACTATAAGGGGGGGCCCCTCTGTTCCACCCTGACGTCAAGTAGCCCTTTAATAAGCAAGTCACTGACCCCCGAAATAAGAGGCTGGCCAGATCAGGGACCCAAGGCTAATTTATCACATGGAAAAATCACTAGAGAGGATGAATGTGAGGCTTTTCAGGAGTTACTGAACAACGGAATTTCCCACCCTGCGACACGAACAATGTGCCTTCAAACCACAAACAGGAAAAAAGAAACCATCAAATCGCTAGCCTGACCATGATATTCTCTGTGAAATTTTCATCCATGAATGCTTTACGATGATCACAATATGCACTTATTCTCAGCTAAAATAAAGATTAAATACAAATGAGATGCCTTCAGTCCACCATGTATGAAATCCCTCACAGCAGTTTAAAAGACTCAGCTTTGCCGCAAAAATAAATCCACGAATAATTAATCAGATTTGTTCCTACAATGTTTGAAATTTGAACTAAAACAAATTCATTTTTTTACTATTCTGTTTTGTTCTTGCATTATATTTTATAAGGCAGGAATTAAATAATTCCAGAACCATTATGGAATTTAAATAAAATTTAATTTAATTACAATTAAATTATTATTACATAAAAACATTTGATTTTACCATATGTGCAACATCTTCCACATCTCCTAGAAAATTGTAATTTTACACTTGACTCACATAATAGCCATTTCTATCATCACGCGGTGAGCAAAAGGACACAACCATGAGATGCCCCCACTCAGATTTATATACAGGGCTAAAGGATATAGGTAGATTTACAGCACAGAAGGACGCTGGGCCAAAACGTCCGCCGCATGGGCAAACTCAACACCGACTCGGAAATCGGAAAATTGCCAGGGAGCATTAAAGGGCTTGATAATGACGTGAACCTTCAATATATCAAGCCTCAGCTTCACGTTTTAAAAATTTTTTTATAGCATCAACTTGTCAGGGGGTCAAAGGGAAGAACAGACCCTCTCCTCCATTCAGCCCTGCCTTTGGAAACCCTCTCATTTCATTTTAAATTACCCAGCAACAGCGGTTAAGGTGCTAGACCGGGGCTGACAGCTATGTAACATAAAGTATGACAAGCAGGGAGGGGGGTCAGTGCAACCCTCAAGTTACAGGAGGCCAATGTTAACTACTTTTAAACCGGCCGGCAGACCTGAGAGATCTCGGATCTCAGGGAATGTCAGCTGGCGTAAATATCAGAGTGACAGATTAACGTCGGCGGTCGGACTGTCCGGGATTAAGGACAGACCTGTGGTATCCCATTGCTGTCACCGGCGATATTTAGGTATTCCAGCAAAGTACGTAAACTCATCACCCAAGGGCGCATTCAGAACCAGTGTCGGTCTGGAAGAAATTGCGCTACGAATGCTGGGAAATCTGCAGAATTTGCCTCCACAAGCAAATTATAATGTTTGCACAGCGATCTTATTTGTAGAGCATAATTACCTTAGAATCAATGTGGTTGAGGTAAAGGTCACACACTTACTGAGCTTGATCAGACTGTGGATATTAGGTGTTACAGGAGCTCATGCGAACGTACCGAAAAATTCAGGGCTCTCCTTCTCTCTTTGAATTTGTTGATGGTACTCCGAACCTGCAGCGGTTGAGAGAAAATTGGCAGACAGAGAGAGAGAGAAAACAAATTACACGCCGCTCCTGACAGGAATCTTTCAGCTCGCCTTCCTCCATCTAACTTTACCTAAACTGTGAGGTCCAGAATAATGTTTAGAAAACGACAGACGAAAATATGCACTTGTAAAAATGAACGAGAGCCGCAGAACTGGAGAAGCAGAAGGCCGTGGTTTGTCAGACATAATGAGAGCTGATAGTGATACACAGTCGCAGCAAGCTAAGGAGACCACTTTAAAGCCTTCATCTGTCACACACTGTAGCCGCGTGCTCTGGAAATGAAGCCGTTCAATAACAGACTGGTCTAGCAGAACAGATTACAGCTGTTCCCAGGAAGGTAGCAGATGTTCGGCGAGGTAACAATCTGCCCGTTTTGTTAGCCTTCTATTTAAAATCTGTTCACACTAAAATTTAGCAAACAACTGGATTTTCACTGTGGCCCTACGGCTGCTGGCTCTGGGAAAATCAAGAGTGACCTAATAAGATTGTTACTACATCGCTAATTATCTACTAATTATTATAAGACCAGAGGGAGGTATACCTCTTCGCATCGCATTATTTGCATAATGAAATGTTTAAAGTAGAAAAATTTTCATCAGTTTTGTCTAATTATATTAATAATTTTGACATATTATACCACAAACAAATGTTTTATTATCCATAAATATATAGTTAGCTATACCTCAAATTGTATATATTTTACCATTATATAAAAAATAGTATATAAAATCACCACAACACACTCTGGAAACCCAGCCCTCAGTCACATCAAAGAGAGATCACATAGTAAAATTTTATAGAAGCTTAGTCCATCTAATAGATTAAAAAGTAACATAAGTACTAAATTATTAGTACTATAAGTACTAAAAGTACTAAATTACTCCCAAGAAAATTGGTAGCTTTAATTATCATGATACAGAGCGGCTGTGCTGTATACTGTATACTGTAATGCAACTTTAACAATAGTGAGTGTCTCATACAGGAAAAATCACGACTTTATAATACGTTGACTTTTTTTGTAGTATGTTGACTTTTATTCATACAGACAGTGAATTTATTAAGTGAATCCTGCTAAAGTCTCTCATTATAGGGTGATCTTTCAGTAGCCGCTTTGTTTACACACACATCCACGAGTCCAAAAGACTCCTGCCAAGACTCTATGGTGAGGGTCTGTCTTATGGAACCTTGTCTGATTATGATGATCGGTGACTCAGCCCAGGGAGACAGACTCCGCCCACTGCATCAATAACTGTGCCCCCCCCCCCCCCCTTTACAGCTTCATTACTGTAGAGTAAACTCTGTCATAAATTCTGCCCCAGGAGGAATGCAGGGAAATGAGGGCATGGGTCCCGCTGTGTGTGTTTGCAGTAAAGCGGACAAAACGTGCTGACATCACTGAACAACATCAGCATCTCTGATCATAAAAGAGGCTTCTGAATAGCTGCCTTATGCTAAACGTGCATAATTCTGAAAGCATGCCCTTTTATAGACGGCTAAAAAGTTGAGGACAGACTCAACGGCGTAAGAAACATTGTTTAAAGTTTCTTTTCGTTGTTGTTAGTCATTTGCCTCCTCTCGAAGTTTTATTTTATGATGTTATAAACATCATTTCCATATGAAAGTTCAGATTATTTAAGCATATGCTCGCATCCTTGAGTTCCTGAACAAAAGCTAAGGTCAACAAATCAAAGAAAAGACTAAATAAAGATGAGAAAGGCCAATTAAATGAATGTTTTAATCTGCGTTAATTATTTGGTGGGTTGTAAAAAAAACCTGTTTGTACTCCATACAGCTCAACAAAATCTAAGAAAAGCAAAAAATAAAATCATAATAATTCAGCTAAATAAGTCAGACAAGGAGTACAAAGAGCTCAAGCTACAACAGAATCGTCAGATTACAATTGTCTAGAATTTGACAATATTTATATTTTTCTCCCCACTTTGCAGAACGTTTTAGTGCAAAATTATTTTGGTTTATTTCAGAAGGTAATAAATTGTGTTTTCATAAAAATGTTCCATATTTACAGCAAATACAGTAGCTGAGAATTTAAAAAGCCTGGCATTCGGCATTAACTGTCCTGCGTTTTAGCATCTCATGCTAGTCTTTATTTTATTACTTCTTTCAGAAAACCAAAAGGCTTGTCAGGAAACGTGAACCACTTGCATTGTTTCTGTTTAGCAGTAGTTTCCACTTAGAACCTTTTTTGCCCACCCACATTTCTTTCTAAATTGCATCTTAAACTACATAAACAGTTCAGGGGTGGATGCCACACATAGAGAACAGCAGCACAAAGAACGCTCCTTTTCATATCTACAAAACCACTCCTGAACGTGCAAAGCATGCATGTGTTGCTCCCAAATTGCAAAGAGCCTTGGGTCAAGGAGATAGAGGCACTTAAGTAGGGGGGGGTGGTTTACTTTTACAGCACAGGGGGTTAGGCCTGAGTCCTCCACTATCTCATGGTACCATGAAGACTCAGGGATGCCTCACATACTTTGGGTGGAAAGAGAGTAGAATCACCACCTGAGATATTTCCAAGCCTCAACCTGAAGAGGTGCACAGGAGAAGTGAAGTCCACTCTTCCATGCAACTACAGCAGGAACTGCTGAGAATCCAACATTACAGGCTCTTTGAAAAGACAGCAGTACTGACTGGAAGGGCATCATCTCTAAATATCTTGTAAAGCATCCAATAAAATGGAAAACACAGGTAGGCGCATTCATAAAGTCAGCTGGCATTTAACAGTAAACGACAACACAAAATATGACTTAACTATGAATTATGTTTTATACCATCTATAAGGTGAATTAAAAAAGGAAGGAATTCATGAATAAAATAATTCTTAATGCACTAATTATTGTACATTGATGTAAAATTCACATATAAACAGAACTATGTTTATGACAAAATGTAACGCATAAATTATTTTCAATGATTTAGCTGAATGCACAATGACACAGTGACCTAGACTACACAGAAAGGTATAAGGTCTTCATTGGATTTCAGTTAATGAGGTGGGAGTCATCAGAAGTAACTGTTTTTATTTACGTTGATCTTAAGGATAAAATTGTAATTCTACTTTTCAATCAAATTAAACTAAACAAGCATATTTTTTGGACTTAAAACATAAATCAAATCAAAATGAAAAACAGAAATCCATTATAAATAATAAAAACTTTCTTCTACCTTGAACATACGCTGACAGCGCCAGTGGGTTTTTGGCTATTTCAAAAAAGCTAGTCTCTAAATGTATAAAGGCTTTACAATAAATAATTTTTTTTTTCTCTCTCTAGAATTTATGCATGCTACATGGATGCCAATGGTTCATAAGACCATGCCAAGTACTGCATATTGTCCTACACATTAAACAAACTTCATTAAGTTAATATAGTACCAAAAAATACAAGCAAGACTAATTCAAGTCAATACTCATAAAACTAAACAGCATTTTCTCGAAAAAGGGTAATTTTGCCAGCGAAATAATGATTTTCTATGACATACACCGAGCTCTACACGGCTAGCCAGCCTCATCACAGCTGACGTAGCCACGCAGACCTTCTGGGCCCGAGAAGCCAGGTGTCAGAGTGTTAAATGGAGGGCCATGAGTTTAAAAACTTAAAGAGGCAGTGAAATATTAGTCAATGTGGGTGAGGAATGACTATCCACACGCAGGCGGTGTCAGTGTTTAATGGCGGGCCTGGATGCATATTGGACAGACCAAGCATGAAGGGCAGCGGGGAGCTTTGCGCACGCGAGCCGCTTTGCCACATGCCTTTGACTCACGCCGTTGTGGAGCTGTCATTTTTTCATTTTATTTTTTTCCCCTCACTCACTCCATCGGCCTTGAGACAACGCACAGACCCACCTCTGTGTTGTAGACCCCGTAGATAAGGAAGATGAAGAGGCCCTGCAGGACAGCAAAAGGAAGAGCGGTTAATGTGAGGTCTCATCATATTATAATGGACATTATTTGGGTATAGAAATAAAAATTGGACATAAATATACAAATATAAAATACATAAATGCATATGTATATAGACACACACACACTCAAAAATATGTAATGCAGACATATATTTATTCATTGGTGCTTCTGACATATTCATACTATGAATTGTTTATTTAACAATATAAACAAAATGCATTCTCGCATTAAAAGATGCGAGAAGCCCAAAGCAGCTAAACATTACAGCAATTCAGTCTGTATTTGCATGCTACTTTTTTTTTTTTTTTTTTTTTTATTTGCCACAAAGTAATAACATGAACGGCTTTTCACGCACACGAGTGCCGTCATAGGCGGGGCGGATTCCGCGCGGGAGGACAGGGCTACAAAACGACAAGATAACCTCAAGGCTCCCGGCCTTTATTGGAGCCCGTGCATTTCACTCTCGAGTGCTCAGCCATTGTTCCCACGGAAACACAGGACGCAGAGCAAATGAAGGAGCGGGCTAAGTGTCGGCCTAAACAAGGATACTTACGATAAAATAGGAAACAAACTGAAAGGAAAGGCACATAAAGAGATTTCAGTTTGGTGCAAAACTACAGCTAATGCTAAAAGAGCAAGAATCAGATGCCCTTGAGACTCGGGTACCTTCAGTGGCAAAAATGTAGTGATTTGCCATCATGTTTCTCATAGTTATTGTTAAACGAACAAGCTGTCCATTCACCGACTTAATACCGCATTTTGTGTAAGGCTGCTAGCTATAGACAAATGACAAGCTGTTTCTTTTCATTTAAATCTTGCAGATAAACGGCTCAAGAAAAAATAAAACTGGGTTTGCGTAGCTTGTATAACTCCAGAATTCTCGATTCTTTTCTCCATCCAACTTTTAAAAACATTTAATTTATTTGTACATGTGATAAGTTGCTTGAAAGATTAGCCACGAGAATGGAACACGGAGTACTTCTCAAAAACACCCAGAAGCACACTGGCCCACACTATCTACCCCTTTCACATATTTACTTCCTCCCTTTCCTTTGTCCCTTCACTTGTATGGTTCTTCACAGCCTTTATATGTTCTTCACTTCCTGTTACTATTACATCCATCCATATATAATGCATCTGTTGTGTTAGGTGGCCATAAATCATACATTTTACAACAAATTCCAGTATAAAATAATGTTAATATAATTGTAAGGATCTGGTTAATAGCCAGAAAACTTTCAAGTAACAATAATAAAATAATCTTTCAATGAATAGAATAGCATTATTATTCTATGCACATGGTATCTTTTGAACTATTCCACAAAACAATGAAAAACTATGCAAAGAACCAGCAAAGTCTTGCGTTGCATCGAATAAAATGCATAAAATTTCAAAAACTAATTAGGAGACAACCGAATGCTTAACAAGATAAACCCAGCAGACGTTGCTTTTGATCAACAAATTACCCTTGAAAATGAAAAAAAATCAGGGTAAAAGAAAATGAAGACAAGACAGTCTCCTGGTTTCCATTCACCCAGCATCAACAGAGGGATAAGTCTCCTTAAATTTCTGCAATAACCTGTAAACAGAAAGGTAAGTAGAGCTTAGCTTTATTTATTTATTCAGGTAAATGCTGCTCTTAACGGTAAAAACATTTTGGGGGCCACCAACTTCAGCACGTCCCCTTTAGTCACACTGAGAACAGATTTCTTTTCAAAGCTGAGGCTATACATCAGCAAATCATTTAGTGCCAAGCCAGGACTAAGCGGGAACGCTCTGTATACTACAATGGGTAAGAGTGCTAGCTTCTCATTATTTCATGACAAGATACAGAAATTCACTTTCACTTTCATTTAAGGCCCTTTGCTCTGCTTATGGATGCCCCCTTTCATGCTTTCACTCACCTCTATCCTCCAGCCCCACGTAATAAATTATTATAAATTTTCTCAGACGACAACCTCTCCTTTATTTTTTTTTTTTGAACGCCCTAATGCAGAAAGTTAGGGAGTCTCAGGTAAAAATTTTCACAAAACCATTTTTTTTTTCTTATTTATGATGTTGTCCTTGGTAACAGAAATTTCAATGCACCAAAATGAAAACTATGATTAAGGGTATGGTGTGTCGGCAACGGAGAGAGGCGACCGAGTTTGTATTTTCCCCAGGATATATATGATGCTTTCCGACACCACTTCTGTACCAAATGGACCTCACAGGAAGGATGATGGAGGGAAGTGGCAAGGAGGTATAGAACCTTTCCATCAGGTTTGTTCCAGTGTGTGATGTAAGTATATACCTGTATCATACAGTGTTCACTCACACCCAAATGAACAAAACGGGCAAATCATCACAGCATCTGATTTTACAGAGAAATGTTTATCAAATTATATCTAAATAACAGCCAGAGGATTTCCATTCAGTTAGAAGCCGATCACTATTTTCCAACTTAAACACCACAGGAACAATCCATTAAGAGTACAGTCCCTGTTAGTTAGGTCAGAGGACAGAGAAGACAACAGTGAATCTTACTCAGGTTTCCCTTTGCAGTATTAAAAGAATGAGTCCAACATTTCATGCTTTTGCAACTGGCTTCTGGACTAAAAGGGTGTCAGTGGATGGTCATGGGCCACCTGTATCTGTATGGTTTTCCGCTTTCCTCCGCTAAGACGTAGGTAAGGGGCACGCACTGATACAGCGCGTAAGGGGCACCCACCCCACGAAAAACCACCTCAGGGATGAGAACCTCCCGTGAATTAAAGTGAATTAATGCACAAGAAATGAGACGTGCTGCCAAATAACACTGAGGCCAGAGGACAAACGGGCAGGGCTTTCAGTTACCACAGAAGGTGAATTTTGCATCATTTAAAAATTAAGGTAAACAGTTTAATTTAGGATGCTGTGGTTGTGATTGAAAGGTTGCCAGTTCAAATCTCAGGGTCGACAGAGTTATTTCATCATTGGGCCCCCGTGCGAAGCCCTTAACCCACAACTGCTGCACAGGCCATTTGACCCTGCCTTCTCAGGTGAAAGTGGCTTTGAATAAAAGCATCAGCTAAATAAATAAAACCTAAATGTAGTTACCATTCGGCTAGCAGAGCAATGCTGCATACAAGGTCTTCGCAAGTAGTGACAAGACACAGGGGTTCAAACAACTGGTAACAAAAATATAAGTCTGTAATAATATTCATATTCAAAGAACACTATGAACTTTCACAGAAAATTTTCAAATTCAAACATTTATTTAAAATAATACAATACTACACTAGAATAGAAATCTGTTGATGATAAAAACTGTAAAAGAGCTGTCTTGCTTATTAAAATAAAGTTTTAAAATAGCTCAGAGATATAATGCAGAAATTCTATCGATGACACAGATGATGCCGTTATCAGGGAAAATGTGTCAGATGAAGATAAAAATCACTCTCACCGGCCAGGATTCCGTGAAAATGTTAACATAAATCATAAATACATATATATATATCCTCTTTGTGGGAATACATATTCAAAATAATATTTTTGTATGTCGGGGGGGTAAACCTGCTGCCAAATACCTGCTATAGTGTCATTCGCAGCTTCACCGACTTCAGAGACAATGAATCCATATGGAAGCAGTTACAGAAACATGAGGTAAAATTCACACTTTCACTAATGATCTGTTAATGCCTCTGACTGCTTTAGCATAACATGACCTGCATACATGGCTTTTGCTCACAATCTTTGCGTTACATCTGGCAGCCATCACGGGTTGCCAAGTAAACAATTAAGAAACAAAGAAACAATATGAAGCTATAAACTACAAACATACTTATCTTGTACAGATGTATACACTTATCAAAATGCAACCATATTTCCTAGTAAATATAAACAGTAAAGAAACTGGACAGATAAATGCAGTGGGTACTTTATTAAAATGAGGATATCTTTTTATCCCATTGGGACAGTTGTTCACCACTTGTGTTCAGATTTCATTACTGCCTATGTTACTTCTGCTAGAAGGTCAAATGGCCCCAGTTACTGTGACGTCCTTGTTGGGGACGTATTAGCATTTACACTGCAACAGATGTGTGCGTAAATGTATCCCAAACTTACCACTGCAAGTGGTTTGAGTGATCAGATCACAATGCATGGTGGTAGTTGTTCACACTTGTATTTAGTGCTGTCCACCTCTGATCCGATTACACTTGGTTTTAAAATGCTTCTTGGGCAAACAGGGAAACAGGCAGATGAGAGCAAGCTTAGGGGATCACAGTACTGGGTTGGCCAGTGTCTGGAAGTCCTAAAATTAGTTAGAGATAAGGGTCTTACTCAAGGGCCCAATGGTGGAATCAGTCTTCTAGTCATGAGACTCAAACCAGCAACCATCTGATCACAGGTCAAAACCACTGAACCACACATCTGCTTTCTAATGCTAACACTACGCTCCTGCAAACAGTGAATCATGTAGCTGCAACTGAATGCATACAGTAAAAAGACAGGGTTAAGCGGGTCATTTCTCCTTTGGCTAAGCACTGGAGCACTGGAGTGGCTAAGATGCCTGATCTAATACTGTCCAGCCATTTATCCAGTACAGGACATGGAGGTACCTGAAAAGTTTATTTCTCCTGCCCAGTGCCCTGTGCTTCCTGGGATAGGCTCCAGGCTCACCCTGACGTTTTCAGGATGGATGGATGGATAAAATACATGCAGAAATATATAAGATGCAAAAGTGTCGAAACTGAAATGACTCATATTTCTGCCGATCAAACCTTCTGCTAATACCCAGGGGTAACAGCTTGATCTTATATGTTCTACCACCCTGAAATCGAGGATCAGGACAGAGGAACTGGACAATAGAGGCGGCCCAGCCGAAGCACATCCGAGGAGAATGAACAAGGCCAGGTGA
This sequence comes from Hippopotamyrus pictus, assembly GCA_026781145.1. Classification (NCBI taxonomy): domain Eukaryota; kingdom Metazoa; phylum Chordata; class Actinopteri; order Osteoglossiformes; family Mormyridae; genus Hippopotamyrus; species Hippopotamyrus pictus. The sequence goes on along the minus strand of JAODLC010000036.1, from coordinate 15,646,872 downwards.
GGAGGACCGCCAGGACACCAACCCCACAGCCCCCCCAGCCACGGCTGCGAGGGGCAGCCTCCCACAGATGGAGGGGACAGTACCGACTGTGATCAGTCAGGGTGGCGGGAGAGTTATTAACTTAGCCCTGAAACACCTACTTAATATAGGGGCAGTGGTGATGGCTAACAGAGCCTGGCTGAGGTGACAGCTTTTGGACCTGCTTGAGGAAATCCAATTGAAAGGCAGCCAAGGGGAACAAGAAGCCTGAAACAGATGTTCCCCCAGCACTGGTTCGCTGGTAGATACAGCAGAAGCTCGGGCAAAACTGACAGGAAAGGCGGCATTCTTTGGATATTACAAATTTTAACTTTATGACCTGTTATAACTCGCCGTGTCATTTTCTTCTGTAATACTTCAAAGGTCATTTGTACTTCTGTACCACTAGAATAAATAAATATATCACACACAAATAATACAGCCCATCTGCAACATGTAGTCATTTTAAACAAGAATGAAAATGCACAAATATTCAGTCTTTTTAAAAATACAAACCTAAAAAAATGAACACAGGGTATGTTGTGTTAATCCTGCATATTATATCGGTGTGTTTCTTTTGTGGTTGGAACTAGTTACTACAGCATTTGTCCTTAACAAGTTTTGCTGAGACTATATGGCCATAAACTGTTATTCGAACCAGAAATTGGTGATGATGTTTTACGGCTGAAGGTGGACTGAAAAACAAGAGGTATTTTAATTAAGTAATTCATTTGGCTGAAACTTTTTTGCATATTTGCATGATTATCTGGATATTAGCGTAATCCAAAACAATAGCTTGAATTCTGAATTTTCAATATCCATTGCAATCCATTTTGATTAAGAAACTTATTTACTGTTAATGAGCTCCTCAGCATAATCTAAATGCTGGTCTGGGAGACACCCCCAGACGGCATGCGAAGGTCCTGGGCTCCATTAGCATGTCACAGGGAGCCCATTCCTGAAATTTCATTGGCTGCGAGCATTACAGCTTCATCAAATGCATTTCATAATGGCAAGGTAAAAAACAAAAAAACTTTGCACATGCAAATCGATCTTAAAATTAGTTTGTAGATGAAAGCAAATTAAAAAAACATGAATGATAATGCTCTGTACAATATATGGTTCAAGAACCAAACACAACTAAAGTTAAAAAAAAAATCCCAAGTTTTCCAAAACACATCATAAGTAGTAGCTTAATTATAAATAATCAGCATTAAGATTTGTATCTAATTGGGTATGTAATTATAGTAAACATAATTAAAAATTCTAATCACGAAATTCTTGATGGCAGCTTGCTCTTCTGCCGTGTGCTACAAATTACATGGACGGCCAAAAGAACGCAAGGTACACATTTTTTTTGTAAATACAATGTAGTGTCGTTGCTAGGCCTCCTCTCAACATGTTCACCAGCCATAACAAAAGAATGACTCATTGCTACATTAAAATTATGCATGCATTCTGTAGTAAGGTCCTGCCTCTGTAGTTGATGATAGTTTGCACTCTGACATTTATTGCTTCCCGTTTAATGTTCTGATTTTACAGTAAAGGTGAGAAGTTTGACTATCAAATTTAATGTTACCATTGTTTCATTCTGCAATATACAGATTTGGAAAACAATGACATGTGTAGGAAAGCAACTTAACTATTAATCTCAAAAAGAAAATGTGCAAAATAAAAGAAAACCCAAGCAAAGAACATATAATCAGATGTGAACTTGGGCGCCCTCCTTAGGCGAGATATGACCTGGGGGGGGGCGGTCCCGGGGGTAATGGCATGTACTGTCAGACTGCCACACCTTGTTAATGCACTCCATGCTGGCATTAATCATCATAAAGCAGGAGTCTAGCCTGGTGTCACATCCGGTCACATTCTGCTGTGGAACGCTGGACTTCCAAGCAAAAATGAACAGTGGTTTATCAACATGAAGACTTCATGTGTCTTGATTTCAGGGCTCCGGCGTCATATACGCATACCCGAGCCCTTGGGCAGGTATCAAAGAGTGGCTTTTGTTGCGTCTTTGCCTTAAAACGCCTTTACTTCTACGCCAAAAAGTATTTGTTATAAATATATTATTGACTTTCACCTCGTATTTCCTGTTGTTTTACTAGCTGTACCAAAATCACAAAATAGCCAGTAATAAAAACTAAGCTAAATAATATTATGGACATATGAACCGAGTGAAGCCCAGCCTGAAATTCTCAAGGCAGTTAGGCAACAACTTACGCCTGAATCAAGATCCTTTCAAAGACAACAGATTACAACATACATTCACTTAATGATAATAATTAGCAGGAATAATGGATCTGAAGTGCGTCTGCTCTACGTGAGCGAGCGTCAGTCATTCTGAGATGGCACCCTTTCCACCTTCGAGAACGCAACGGACAGAAAGCAAGTCAGTAAGAATTAGCAAATTAGCATGCCTCTGTTAAAGCTCATTAAGGGAAAACAATGCCGATGGCCATTAAGGAGCTGGTACGAGAACAAGCAGCACTTCTTATGCCTGACAACTAAAGCTAATTAAATCTGCATGTCCTTAAAAACATACACCACATATATCAGTAACATTAATTTAAAGCCAGATGATCATATAGTTTTGTGTAAAGATGTTAAATGCATTCTCAAACATCATTATGCAATACTCTGAAAATATATCAGATAAAAACTATATTGGATTATTCCTTCGTAACATCTGTAGTTGTGCCTTTGTCAAAATAAATGAATAAAATAATTGTATTAGTTTATATATTAATTTCCATGCAAAACACAAAACGCTCACATTTACATGCAATACAAGGAGGGCCAGCAGCTCCACTTTATTTTCTGGCACGCTTAACCAAAAAGGAGGATTGTCTGACCCCGAATGTCCGAGCTCCCATTAATTACTGGCAAAGTTCACCATGGAAAGCTAACAGTCCACAGCGTTCAAATTAAGAGAGATGGAGAGACTCCCAGCGCCGCCCGGAAGAGTGGAGAAGACCTGACAGCTATAGATGGAAAAAGAGCTATAATTAAAAATAGAACAACCAATGTTCGGCATGTAATTTTGGGGTTGGGGTGGTTTCTGTAAAATGGGGTCATATTATTATAAGAGGGGTCACGGGGTTGCTGTCGCTGGTCATGTGACCCTCAGCAATCTCTGGGTATTGCATGACATGGTTTGCTTTTGTATGGCAGAAACACCACCCAAATTAACTGGCAAGTAATTCTTAAACAAATAAATGTTTCTATGTGTAGAAACTCTCTGGAGGCATGAAGACAGAATTTAAATTTGACAGGAAACCTATTATTTAGCAAGCTTGTTTCTTCAACCTAATATACAAACCCAGGTTAATTATGGTTGGGTCTCTATAACAGATTATTCCTTTGTTCCTAAATACCTTAAATTATGAAGCTGTCATTAAGTTTTAAATCTTTTGTCAAAATCATACGAATATCTGATTGGACCTTACGGATAACCTAGGGAAGACATTTCAGTTCAATTCAGTTTCCAAATGACTCACCTTACTGAGTAAATATTTTCCAATGAAAAACAATGAAACTAGTTATTTTATAATAAGTATATAATTTTATAAGTTTATATTAATGAAGCTACATAAAAACATTTAATAAACACATTTGTAATGCATATTGTGGTTACAGTTTAGTGGAAGTTGCTTAGAAATGTTTACTAGGAAGCCTGGAGTTAAATTATTGGTGTAACAAGTTTTCATTCTTCATTTCATTCAGTCATTTTTATTAATAGTGTATTGACGCATTTGTAGAATCAGTCTTACGCAAACTTTAACATCACCCTGCCACATAAAATAGACTGTGGACATGTGAAACATACATGAATCTATTTGCATAATTTTAAGATGGTATTCCTGCCCTGAGACCCCAGCCAAGATGGCTGCCCAGGGTCACAGCTGAAGTCACGCGGTGGTCACTTGTTTTTACATCTAGAAGAAACATCAATGATGGGATTTCTTTAAACTATACCGCAGAAGCCTGGTTAGTTCTGAGAAGGTACTGCTCCTGCAATCTCAAACAACCAAAAATGAATGGCATGGTCTCTGTGGTCCAGCCTTGAAGGTCAGAGAGATACTGAATTTATGAGAGCTGCAGCACCTGCCTGAGAAACTAAAGTCATGTTGTTTTTGAGCAGTGGGGCTTTAAAATAACCCAACTCCCCTTTGTCTGGGGGGTGGGATTGCTGAGGTATGTACTGTGGAGGACTGCGGCTCTCGCACTACTGTCCCTAGTGAAGGCATCTTGGCATCCTCTGGAGTAGGCTTTCCAAATTCCAGCAAGAAGGGGGTCGTCTGCCAGAGAGGGCTACAGGGCACACAGCTGTGACTGACAGCTGAGGGCGGTACTAAGCTCCTACTGATACCCCTCCCACCCTTATCAAAACAAACATCCATCACAGCCAATCAGAGACAGCTCATGGAGAGGCCGCGCCGCATGGCTAATAGGCGCGACGCCCACTTATCCACGAGGCCATAAATCTAACAAGGCACGCTGTATCCCTGTATCTGATACCCAAATTGGTCTTCTTAGTGTCACCAATCCAGGCTATTTAGGGGTGTGATGCCCCAGGTCAGTAACGTGTTTAACTTCAACATCTAAGGGATGACCACTGCGTTTGGAGGGTAACAGCTACTCCACAAAGGAGTGGAAGAGGATAACGATCTGTGGCAGTCACCATGCTGTGATGGACAGAGAACTGAATGGCAATATCTTTTCGACTAAGCTCTTCTCGTGACACAGTTAAAATATTGCACTGTGACATCCAAACTGAGATCCATCCATCTTCCACAACTGTTGCTCCAGTACAGGGTCGTGGTGAGCCTGGCGCCTATCCCATAAAGCACCTGGCATAACACAGCGGACATCATGGATGGGACGTCACTCAATCACAGGGCAAGCACGCTATGGATAAATTTAGAGTGACTAATTAACTGCATGACTTTGGATTGCAAGAGAAAACCAGAGCAATAAAAAATACAGAAATGGAGATGTCAAACTTCCAATTCTATAGTGGTCTGAGGCCATTAAGCCGTCATGATTTGGGAGATTTTCATCCAATTCATATTTTCCTATAAAGAAAGCCCTAAAGCAGGAGTTAACCCTCATGTTCCTTAGCCCATTACAAAACACTTGTACACCTGATTTAAATCCAGTGACAAATAAGGAAACACACCTGAATACGACCTTTAGCGCGACCATCATTCAACACAAGATGCATGTTTAATGCTAGTATATTACATTTCCCCTGGGCCCAGAACCATATAAATAGGCCTGCATGCGTTCTGCCTTCATGCTGCTTTTCCTCCTCTTGCTTTACATTGAATTAAATTGTTTGCCCTCAATTGCTTGCATGTAGAACCCTGGTTCTGTGAGTGCACATGCATGGACAGAACCGCACATCACTCCGTCAAAATTAATTTTGTTCACTGCCAGTCAATAATCTGCCTACCCTAAATGCACTATTTTATATGCACCTTGAACTATTTGTTAAACTATCCACTAATGTTAGATATATTACCAAGCACTGATACGCTACAAAAAATGCAGACAACTGCTCAACCGAATCTGCTGAAATGCACCTTATTACATGCATTTTGTACATAATGCTAACACTACTAGACACATTATTAACTAATGCTATTATCAACTAAAATCTACTCTCAACAAACTACTGTACTACAGACTGGCTTTACCATCCAAAATACTGTATTGCATCTACTTCAACAGGCTAGTAGGTGCAAATATTATTAATACTATCCACTACAAGTCATAACATCCAAAATCCTATACAGCGCATACATGCGAAGCATTTTAACAATGTTTGACTTCTGAAAAATGTCACCCCTCTGACAGCAGTAGGAAGACATACTCCACCAAAGTCTACTGAGAACAAACTCCAAGCAACACACACACACCCCAAGTCCCAACCCTTTTACGATCTCCAGTCCTCTGCTTGCCATGTGCATTTTCAGCTGTAGTGTAGATGAATGTGTATCATCCACTGGGAATAGTATGAAACGGCGATGTTCCAGCCCTACCATCCTGTCAGGACACTAAACATCAAAAAGGGAGAAATGCACCTTTTATTACTCTGGGAAATGAAATTAGCTTTCCTTAGAGCTGACCTTTCATTCAATAAGCATGCAGAGTAGCTTGAAATTCCAGAAAAACTAAAAGCAATTGGACCTCCTTTAGATTTCTACAAGTAATACTTGATCATTCATTTATTTCTTAAAAAACATAAATAGAAATGCAGTACTAATCTGTTAGCACATGTATAAAGAATTCATATTAGGTCAAGTCACATTGGGGAAATTACTGTTCATGCAAAATATTAAGACCTGGCATAACTTTAATCAATCACAACATTCATATTTCGTGAATAAAAGTAAAGCATGAAATGATACTGCTTGGATAATGCAAATCAATAAAAAATTCTTGTTTGATTACCTAAATAAATACCTATATACACTACAGATATTAAAGAGCTACAAACTTTTCACAACTTTCCACAACGACTACTATTGTAATTACTAAGTTCAAACTACTGAGTTTCTAATGTATTGGTGGAATATTTTCATTTACTAGTGAAAGAAAAAAAAAAGGATGAATTGCCGCTGCCCCCTTGTGGATAACATTTCTGGAAAAAATGATGCAAATTACATCAGAAACACGGAACGTTGACAGCTCCCGGCACTTCTCGAAAGTAAGAACAAATTGATTGCGATTTAAAAATCACACTTTCCCAAGGTAATAAACTGGGTTTAAATTGATTCCATAGATTAAGAACAACAGCGTCTATAAAGTTTCTTTGGTTACTAAAAAGAACACCTGACGCAGTTACAAATCCATACAAACTAGCAAATACGTCTAAATAAACAAACAAACAAATCCGGCTGTGTTCTTATATGCTCTTAAGTTATGAACTCATAATCCAATGAACAATGAATGACCTGGAGCCCATTATATCCAGGTAATGGATAGCGATGGAGGAATGAATGACGCTGCAGTGAAATTGGATGACAGAGGGTCAAGCAATTTATGGTCATTTGAAAACCTCACGCTATTTATTTCTGGCATGATAAGAGAGGCTATGAGGCACGGCTGTATTCGTAAGCCCGTAAATGGTGCTTAAAAGAGAGCCCTCGATGGAGGGAGAGATGTTTTGCGGCTTTATTCATTACTTTGATTGGAAATAAGTCGCTATTGACATTTTCACAACGACACCAAGGCCAGTTTTTAATGGCAGGTTACTATTAGCTGAACTAGCGCTAATATTCCCGTGTACAAATGGAGCATTGGTTTAATCTAAATGTTATAATTGGATTTTGGAGTTTGGATTCAATTCATTGAATTAGAGTTTGCTTCGAAAGGCTTTGAAAAATTTGTCGCAAACGGCTAATGCAAAAGAACGAAAAGCGAGAGCAGAGAACGCGCGGACACGCGCCAAATAACTAATAAAGGTAAAATAAAATCTGATTTTAAAAGACGGCTGTACAATTAATATATTAGCAAATAATACAGGAATTGTGGTGTTTTTTAAAATATGTGGTTGTAATTTGTACTTTTCCTATTTGGGAAAAACTAGAAAGAAAACGGAACCAGGCCAGTCACGCCACAATTAAGCAGGAGAAAACGGTATTTGCTGAACTGGTTACGCGCGCGGGCTTTGCCTTCAACAGACAGCGATTCACAACCACCGACTGCACTGAAAGAAAAAGCCGTAGTTTTACCAACCCTTCATTCGCTTCAGTTTCCATACACTCCACAGTACGGAATCAATGTGATATTTATTGGTAGCAAATATGTTTTCATTAATGTTAAATGCTTTCCTTTGTCTGTTTCAGATACAGTAACTAATTACAAATTACAGTTTAGTTCAGTATTACAGGTAAATCCAAGGGCAGAAGTAAACTATACCACTTTTATTGTTTTACATTTATAAGCATATGAAGACTAGTTTCATTTTTATTAACTTTCCTGTTTTCTGTAACAATGTGTCTCACTATATTAGACCTATTATGGATTTTTGGCTGCATTTTAAATAACTTTAAAAAGTGATACATCTTATTATTTAAACATTAACAAAAGGGGAATTTTCTTTTGTTCAAGTTCCTTTAGAAAAAAAAACGTGCAATGAAAATATGACAAAAGGAAACACCCCCATTGGATACTCCCAGCACACTACACCACATATGCAGAAATATTAATTTCCTTCCAAAAAAAATCTAAAGTATAGAACCAGTATAGAACCATAGCTCCAATGGGATTAGACCTTTTGTGTTTCCAAATTGAAGGTCTGGTTTTTTGTAGGAAACACTATCTAGTCTTTAGCCTGGACTTAACATGGCGGGTAAGGGACTCGGCATGAGTTTATGCAGCCCCAAATCCCAGGAGGGGTCTGGCCCCAGTACCCCTGGGCAAGGTACTTGACCTGAATTGATCAAAAACTATCCATCTGTACAAACGAATAACACGAATGTAATAAACATGTCAATCGTCTCAAAGGTCCTCTAAATACGAGTGGTAGGTAAGCAATTTAATACATTTTATGAAGGATACTAGAAAAAAAAGAATTATTGTGCCTGAACAGACTTTAAAATATGTATGAAAAAACTGTACTCTACGTGAACTGCACACAGGTTTTATAAACGTAGCACATGGTACACACCTTGGGTGGCATAATTAATGTTTTTTTGTTTTGTTTGCATGTTATCCTCATGTACATACAGGTTTCTGCTTTGTACTCTAAAGCCAATGACCAATAACATGAGCTTTGGTGAACTGTCCATAGCATGATGATCGTGTGTGGCATCTCCTGCAGGAGGGACTGGTATCCTGCCCGGCGTGTGTCTAGCCCTGTGTTCTGCACTTGCTGGTAGAGTCTCTAGACTCACCAAGACACTGTACTGGATACCCAGTACAGGAAATAATACAAATGGTGTAATCAAATCATTATTCAATACAAAGGGTCATATGATTATGTTGATAGCATTAATTTATAGTAACACTTTACTTGAGGGGGCACAAGTAACTTATTAACTCATTTACTACTCAAGTACAAATAATGAAAAGTAACTGCATGAAATACACAAACCATTATGACTGATTAATGATGAACGAACATGGGATCAGGACATAACACTTAGGCCACGCCTACACGTACACAGGTATTTTTAAAAACGTAGTTTGTTCTATGCGTTTTGGCCTTTCATCCACATGCAAATGGTGTTTCATGTCACTGCAAATGGCGCTTTTGTAAAACCCCGTCGTAGGTGAAGATTTTCAGAATCTTCTGAAAGTTCGTAAATTTAAAGTTTGCAAGTAGAGGAGCGTCTGTATTACTACATTACTTGTGCCCCCTCAAGCAAAATGTTACAATTTATTCTGATATCATTAAAAAGGCCGACTACAGGAAGTAAGCAAGCAGTACTACATGTCAGTAAGCAGCAAAATGGGCAGCAGGAAAACATTGTCGCTAATTTCCCGGCAGCTTGATTTGTTGCTTAAAGTATAACACAGCGGTCAGGCAGAAGCTTTTTCACGGATGCCCATATTAATTATTGTTGTGATAAAACGTTTAATGATCCAGCTCTTCTAAATCTCTATTGATCTCTTAAATTTATTGCTCAATTAAAGATATGCCTGTTGAAAGATGATTACAAATCATTATTGCAGGCCAGCCACGCTGTAAGAGTAGAAGATACAGCAATGAGCACGTGCATCTCACTTTAAGGGTTATTTCACATATACTCATGTGGTTTAACATTACTACAAGCTAGAGAACTAGAAATGGAACACATTTGTTCCAATGCAATGAATTCTTTTCAATACGGATTGCTGGGGAGTATTTTTTCTATCTGACTTTATTTATTTAGAACATGATTGCAGTTTTTTAGAGTAGAAACTATGATTGGTTGAGATAAAACAAAATAACCACAGTTATGTTTTAATCCAGTAATGAAATAACATTAAAAAAAATATTGAATATAAAAGGATCTGGATACCATTAACTTGTAAGCTGTGCTTTGGCACAATTTCAGAATTGTTGTGGTACTCTGATGATAAATTCCAGAAAAACAGACGTATTAGCTAGAGTATTTACAGCAGTAATGTACACTATACACTAAAACGGTATATGAAAACATCACGGAAACTGTATTTAAATACTTATATCAGGAAGTGAAGGTTGGTGGTAAAATTGATAAACTGTTAATGTATAATTCTATACAAAACTACACAAGTTGACTATAAACAAAAAATAAAGTTTATAATAAAAACATTAACAGCAATATAGTTTTCAGTTCATAACACTTTTTACCAGGTACTGTATTTACTTCAGACCAGAACAAAAATGGCAATTGTTCTTCCAATGGATGTTTTGTTGTTTGTTTTATGTCTTCTAATATAGAGCTTGAGAAAGATTATAAATTACCGAACGTGGACAACTATTGAATAGGTAAGAAAAAACAGCCGTATTGACGTTCCTCTACCACACAAGGTTAGTTCGGGGGTGTGACAGAATAAATACAGACACCAAGGGTTTTCAAATCTAGGCTCTGGCCTCTACACCACAACAAAATGGGATCCAAAAAAGTGCTGATTTCTAGCCAATGAAACAAGCCTATCAAACTAAGGCCAGAAATTTTGGTTTAAATGTTTAAAAATTAGTAAAATAAGTTGGTCATAAACATTTTATGCCAGTAAAGGATGAGAATGCGAAGTAGAAGTCAAACATCTTAACACAAACATGTCATCTTGAACGCCGATTTGATTGTTTCTTTAAAGACAAACGAATAAAAACACCATGCATGCCAATGTTGCTCCTTGAGAACACGGAGTATGAGGAATAAACGAAAAGCCTTGAGTGGAAGAGGGGAAAACTGCCGCAGAGAGCTAGACAGAAGCAGAGAGAGGTCCTACCTGCAAGGAGTTGAGGATGACGAAGAGGAAGGCCATCACAATGGAGAACGGTACCAGGACCCCGCAAAGCCAGGTAAGACCCAGGATTGGAAGCAGCACCATCACCGCCTTCACTGCCGCACTGGAACAAACCCGCCCCCCCTTAGTGAGGTGTGGAAGGACCCCACAATCCACCCCCCCTTAGTGAAGGACCCCACGATCTTTACACAGAGCCATGACTCAACGCACATATGACTCTGGTCAAGCTGGGACGCTGCCCTTTACACTGGATCTAACAGCAGCCAGTGAGATGTTCCAGCCCAATGGAAGCTGCCAGTTTGAGTCACATCGTGACCGTTTCCATTCTTCTGGTCTTACTTAATTTGGGACAGCAGGAAAACTGGCTAAAGTGGTTTGACTGACATGTACACTCTAGATTTGAGGGTTTAGTGCTCTGACATACACACCAAAGACACATCACTAACCTGTGAGGATCTATTTTAAAGTGAGGAAAGGTGAGTAGCGAGAAGTCGGCCTTTTCTCACGAGTAACGTTACAGAGGAAGCTCGCGTATGATTAATGACTATCAGTAAAAGTGTCCTTTAATGTAACTTTAATGTAACATAAGCAAACAGTGCAATATATCAAATAATTTGGACACTGTTCAAAGAATATCAATAGAGGAAGGAAACAGCTTTGACAGGGAAGGCATTTAGGTGAGTTACACCCTGAACGTACTGCCTTTTCTTAGAATCAAGCAGAAAATGCTGACCATGTCACACAGACAGTCATATTTCACCAACAAAAGCTTTTAACAAGAACATGAGTGACTAATAGACCGATTTTTGTGCAAAACCAACAACCCCATTTGCCATTGAAGCCCTATAAAATATTGGGCATCAGGACAGATTATAACTATATAAGTGAACTGAAGCTAAAGTAATGTGAAGTAGTACAAATTAAAGAATAAGTAAAGTTACATACACGAGATCACAATTTGAACTGAAAGAAAACTGACTGAATTCGAAGTGGACGGCTAGTGACAAAAGAAGAAATGCTGCCCTCTAGTGTCCACTGATGAGTAGCTCACCGGGTCTGCTCAAACGTTTGCTCTGCAGGACTGCTTTTCAGCGCCAGCATGATGGACCTCCTCTTGGCCGCGGAAATGGCAATAGACACCACCCGGGCGAGGACCATGACGTTCACCTGGGACGCAAGGACACGGCCAATGAGGCGTGGCGGCAGGGACGGCAGAGCGCGGGGAGATGATAGGAGTTCCACAAAAGCCTTACCATGATGATGAAGATGACGGGTCCTACGAAGCCCCAGATGACACCGTTCTGCACGCTCAGCCAGCAATGACCATCTCCTGCGTAGCTCCCAGCGGCCGAGGCCAAAGTGATGGCCACGACCAGAACCGGCAGCCCTGACCCGAGACAGAGGGACTGTCCAGAAAAGTGCTCCAGCCTTGTTCATACTTCACACGTCAGTTCATCTTGAAATACATCTTACAATAAGCAATGACTATATCTAAACTACTAAACTGATAAAGCAAAAATTAGATTTTCGAAATTTTAACTTGTAAGCGATCTACGAAAGGGGCAAAACATAAACACACTCTCATCCAAAACAATCGTGACGATAAAAAGCTTTTCCGGAATCTCCTGAAAGTCATATGAGTGAGTCACATGACTCTGTACGTCTTTGGTAATTCGGCCCAACGAATGACACATGGAAGATAGTCACCAATAGCACGACATTACCCCAGCCAATAAGGTAGTAGTACTTCATGTGTCCTGCCTCGCTCAGGTTGACCGCCACCACCTTGCTCCATAGCAACAGGCCCTCCACCAGCATCCAGCTGAAAGCCGCCATGAAGAAGAGGTGTAGGAGAGCCGCCACTAGAATGCAGGCCACCTGGGGAGGGGGGGTCGGGGGTGTAAAGGGGTAGAAGGTTAACCTCTGAGCGCCCACACCCCTGACCGAAGACAGGCTGGCGTTTGATGGCCACGTTTTGGCTCAAGTGCATCATGAAACAGCGGCCCTGCCCCCCCCCCCCCCCCAAGTCAAGGACGTAACATAAGGACCATCACCACAGCACCCACAGCAAACAAACACGGATCCCAGTGAAAACCAATTGTGTGATAAATCTAGCAGTCTTGTGTGGGCTGACCCAGGCATAACATAAAAACGGGCAGGGCTGCTGGGTAAATGGGAGCAGCAGGACTGGTCTGTGGAAACACACCTTGTTAGTGGCGACTGACCCGCTGCATAGCAGGACTATCTGAGCGGCAGCCAGAGCGACGAACAGATTCCTGTGGACGGTGTTCCGATCTGACTTGGGAATGCTGCGGGGAACCAGGAGAATATGACCACGAGTCAGGATCAGCGTCCTTTCAGAATTCCACGTGGCTCTCACAGAGACTTTGTTTTTTCAACGAAGAATAAAACTTTTGCAGAATCACCGGTTCACCCAGAAAATCATGGGAAGGCCATGCAAACTCCACAGAGAGTCAGAGCAGGAATCAAAGCCCAAGCGGCAGGGGTGTGAGGCCACAGCGCCACCCACTGGCCCTCCTCAGTACTTTCTCTGTATATCTATGTTCATTAAATATTTCCAGCATCTTGGCATGAACTGGCTGAACTCTTTAGAGTAGACCATAAATTTCTTAATTAGTAAGCCCTGACGGTAAACGCCTCATAGGATCTCTCTCGGAAATCCAGGGGGTTAATTAACTTTCCCGGTAATGTCGTCATAAAACCTCAGCACGGACACGCGCAGACAGCTGTGAGCGTAAACTAATTACAACATAAGCATCGCTCGATGACCAGACGCGTGTCACGACAAAGATCTACTGACAGCGGCAGCCTCTACAAACAGAAGGCGGACCCATGAAGGAAGTCTCCACGGCGACGGTCTGGGGAATAATTAGTTGGACGTGTGAGCCCTGGACTGCCAGCCCAGCAGTCGCTGCCTGATGGGACCGTCATTCAGTGGAGGCTTTTCTATGGAGTTCACTCACTCGAGGACCGTAAAGAGCATCAAGGTGACTATCAGAGCGCAGAGAGATGCTCCACACCCAATGAACGTCAGCTTGGTCAGGATATCCTCTACCTCGACGCTCCACTGCGGGGGAAACACGAAAAAGGATATCAGTTAACACACAGAGATTATGAGATATTCTCAAAATTCATGGGTACTACAAATTTTTACCTACGGATGCAACTGCTAATGCTAGCAGGATTCTTGTCCTTGGCTACAAAACTGCTAGGGTCACTGAAGGGTACCTCATCCTCAGCCTCTACCAGGCCGTCATGGAGTGGAGGTGGACTGAGGTACACAGCTAAAAACACCACCTTCAATGGCTATGCAGTTATAAAGACAGTTTCTGGAAATTTCTCATAAATGCAATATAACACAAAACACTAAAACAACCCAAAAATTTCCAGCATCTATTTTGTTGGCAACTACTTATAAAAAGATGCTTCCGGGAATAATCTTCCTGTTCACGTAGCGGAAGCTAAAACCCGGGTTCCTTTAAATCAGAGCTAGATAAGATTTTAACAACTCTGAGCTATTAGTTAAGTTCTCCCCAAACGAGCTTGA
>JAODLC010000036.1:15586223-15599989 GCA_026781145.1 Hippopotamyrus pictus | reverse complement strand
AATCTGAGGTTATCCAAATGGGGACCTCAAAAGATGTCCCCAAAAGTAGGGAAATTGCAGGTTTTACTACACTTTGGCGACAATTTGGTCCTCAAATGTGATCTATGCAAACACACACACACACACGAGATTGACAACAAATGCAACAATCCTCCATCCGCTTTGCCCTAGTGGTAAAATAAAAAATGGTTCCCCACCATTAGGATAAAAGGTCAAAGGCAGCGTCTCTCCCCCTTAACTGTTCTCCTTAGAGTTTATTTTTTCTCTGCGATTTCTTTGAAGAAGAGGGCAAAACTGCATAATGACAGTTGTGGTAAAAAATATCATTAGAGAAACTTTTTTTTCCCCACTTTTCTTTCTGTCTTTTCATCTGTGGAGTAAAGAGATCCAGATGTCTGTCCTGTTAGATGGGCTTTGGATTGAGGAAGGACGTTTTCCCAGAGTTGTATGCAGAGACAGATGCTTTGGAGAGTAGCTGGATATTATGGGATATTTACTTCTGTGATGCATGTTGCCATGCTACATCAAGACATTTGGGAAGCCTGTCTCTTTGTCTTATGCATTTAAGTATAGACCATTACATTTCAGAACTCCAAAGCCTCTTTTATGTGTCTGAAGTGAACCTTTTAATACAGTCTGTAAAGGGCTTATCTAGAACAAGCTACAAAAGCTTTTGCTTT
Source organism: Hippopotamyrus pictus (assembly GCA_026781145.1). Lineage (NCBI taxonomy): Eukaryota > Metazoa > Chordata > Actinopteri > Osteoglossiformes > Mormyridae > Hippopotamyrus > Hippopotamyrus pictus. The sequence continues at coordinate 15,599,309 of JAODLC010000036.1, read as the reverse complement.
CATGGAGAAATGTTTGGAGTTTGCTGAGCTGAGCATGCGAAATGAATCAAGCTCCCTGTGTAATTTATGAGGCATCAATGGGATATTTTTGTAGCAATCTTTCCATTCAGTTGTGCTTTCCTGTGGAAGCCGCTTCCTGATGGCTTCCCCAATGACGACGGACAATAGGAGAGATCTTCGACAAAGGAGCTTTTGATTAACTTTGTGGCTTCTCTGTCTTCAGAGTATAATTTTTTGCCTTGATGTATGTTGATTTTCAGGGGTAGCTCATCCAGAGTAAGAAGCATTAGAAACTTACCTCTGGTGTTTCTGTTTCATCTTTGTTTCTGTTACAGTGTCTTGCGGCTTCATTGGATAATTGTACGTCTGTCTGCGACCCTTTAGAGGTCGAAGCGTCTTCATTGTGTCTCTTCTATTAATCTTACATCTCATGTAACAGATTTAAAGTCCATAAAGTGTGTTGTAAGGCCAGTGCTGAACAAATGATTTCTTTTGTTAGTTATTCAAGGACAGATTATTTATTAGTATGTAAATTATATGCCTGGCATCTAAGATGTGCTTTATACTGTTAAGCCACAAAAAAAGCCACCCATCCATTTTCTGTAACTGCTTATCCTCCTCAGGGCTGCGGGGGGTCTGAAGGCTCGCCACAAAAAAAATCTTTCAGTATAAAACCAGTATTTATGTTGAGAAAGCATGGAATTTCCCTTCAGACAGTCCCAGGTGTGTGATACCTATAATTCACAGTTTTGATCGGGTCTGGTAATTCAGGCCTAAACCCCAGCTAGGCCCAATCATTTTTTCCTCAACCTCCCCTAGCTGAGGTAGCGATAGCGCTGGGTACCTTATCTACCCTGGTAAATACTTACTGAGCTCCTGCTGGTGTTATATGCATTGAGTACTATATACAGGAATGGATACTATTAAGTGGGGAGTGTCAACTAATAGTGTAGTGGTTCTGAAACCAAGACCAAAACCTTTGATGCAAACGTTGGCTGTTTTGCGCCGTGGTTGTGTCTTCTGGAATCGTGACATTCCCCCCCCCATCCTCAACTCCAACCCGCCGCTATCACTGCAGGTACAGCCTGCTGAGCTCTCATTATGTTACTGTCACAAAACTCATTTTTCATTTCACAATTAACACTGTAACACACTGTAGCACATCACAAAATTATTATTCTATTATTCTAGTTTGGGCAAGCTGTATTATTTTGTAAATATTACACACTATACCTATTCTGTTGTCTTCCATGACAGCATAAGTCACGTGACCATTTTGGTGTAATCATGATCGAGTGATCTCCGCCTGCGGTACAAGCTAGGCTAGTTTCATTAGCTCGAGACGGATGATAATCTTGAGATTGCAGAGCCCCGGGCACATTCAAGTCCGTAGTGTGGGAGCGTTTTGGTTATCCAGTGGAGTATGCGGTTGGCAATCATGTCATACACAAAACACACATAATTCAGTGTTTCAGAAAACTTCCTCAAGTGGCAGTCAACATATGCAAGCGTGTATCAGAAGACATAATTCCAACATTCAATGTTTCCCCCCTGTTTTTAAGCCACCCCTCCCCCCCTCAAAAAAAAAAAAAGGTATGAACCAAACTGTGGCTCAAAAATAGAGGTCTGAACCGAACCATGATGTGGAGAATCATTACACCCCTAATATCAACAGGCATCTGTGCCTGGTTATCTCTTCAAATTCCCTTGCTGGTATTTTAAGATGCCTTCTGTCACGTTCTAATGACATATTCACCGTTTTAACTTTTCTATGAACTGGGGGGAAAAAAAGATTTTTGGGATGTTTATAATGTGTTGAGTGTGAACAGAAACACCTGCCTTTAGTATTCATCAGCCCTTGTTCTTTGTGTGCTAAAGCAATATGGCAGAATGTCTAGGAATACAGGGGAGACACACAGGGAGTCGGGTTTAAATCTGCTGTCGCTCTCCGTGTCAATAGGATATCACTAGTGTTTTCTTTGCCTGTGCTCTTACTTAAGAAATACAATGTGACCAATGCAAGAAGGGACTGGAGGATGGAAGGATGCAAATCATAATCTATGTCTGTCTGGCACATAAGCTTCTAACGTTACCAAGATAAACCGCGATAACAGAAGGAGATGGTGATGAATCGTAGTCCTGGGTCAGGAATGCTGCGACCACCAGAATGCATTCATTCAGCCCTGAAAGTAAACCCTAAATTGATGATGGAGATGGGTCATTGCTGCTGGTCTGGGTGAGGTCGTTTTTTGCATTCTATATGTATATACAGAAATTTCCAGAAATACAGCTTGATCAGTCTCGTTATAAGGATCTGAGAAGTTTTATCAGGTTTTCTAATCAATTTGTATTTTTCAGTCTATTGATTCCCTCTGGAAAAGTAACTGCTACCGTGTTTGTAAAAAATTTAAATTACTAAAATTTCATTGAACATCATATCTATAATGTTGAAATTATGTTAAAAAGGCAGAAAGTAACAAAATGGGAGTATGTACAGAATCATTTGTTAGTTGTCAAAAGTCGAAAAAGTTAATAAAAGGCAGCAGAACCCTAGAGATCAGTTTTGCAAATTGATAAAAATAAAGACCATTGTGCAGAAATCGAGGTAATTGGTTTCCCTCAAAGCCTGGCATTCCCCGGGAGATGCTCACCATGCCAATAAAATGGACGACGGCACCAGAGTCTCGTCAGCAGAAAATATTTCATTCTGTGTCGTTTAATGGACTTCGTCTTAAATGACACCTTAAGTCCCAGTCAAACTTTGACTACTTAAGGGGACATTAGGAATTCAGTGTATTTTCAAATATGTATTTTATGATCTCAGGGTGGAGGAGGTGTCAGCTTTGAAAGGCAGAACCGCGGTAAACAGTCATTAAGAATGCAGTAACTCACCATCTTCTCCCCAAAGATCAATTTCCACTCCTCCCTCCGCCTTGCTTTATTGAGGAGTGGAATTGTGAATTATTGACTGATGCTAGTTGCTTTCCCTCCTGTGATCGGGCTTCATCTTCCCCACTGCAAGGGAAGGCAGAGATAATTCTGGAACCGCGGTTGCTGGTGATAAATTGATTGGGCTTGATTTCACGGTTTCCCTGGCAACATGTTTCCACCCGTGGATGGTTAGGTGGGCAGGTCAGCTGTTGTCATGGTTTTATTTTTGGTGTAAATCATTGTCTCAAAGGGTATTTTAATCTTCCCTCTAATGTCGAACGCTGCAACGCACTTTTCACTTTCAACACGTGGATATGATGGCAGTTTTGTATATGCTAATTAAGACATGTTGGGTTTAATCAGACATTTGCGTTAACTGAACTTTGCAGTAATCTGAAATTAAAACATTTAAACCTTTAAAATGAGGAAGAATAGTCAATGACTCTAGATGATGTTCTCTTTAATTTTTCCTTTCTGGCTTGTTTGGTTCAAGATGCTTGTCACAAACTTGCCCTGTCACACCTAGCATAACTGATCTAGAGCAACACAAAAATCTGCACAAGCAGATTGAAATATCCTGAGCCCTCAGCAAGGCGTCTGTGCGCTCAGTCCTGGCATATTCTGCTTAGCTTAGCAAGAAAACTGTGCTGTAAAAAACAAACCATTCAGTTTTATGACAGTTTAACTTCTCAGTGTGAACACAGGAGCCTTAAAACTATATAGGGCAGGGGGTAGGCAAGCTGATCCCAGAGTAGAGAGCTGGTATCCAGCAGGATTCCTATCCTACCTTGTGTCCGACGAAGCAGAGCTGATCTGGTAGGATAGAAATTCTCCTGGAGAGCAGCAGTCCAGGATCAGGCTTGCCTACCCCTGATATAGGTATGTCTATCACAAGGTTTTCATACCAAGCAGTAAGACGAGACATTGCAGGTGTTTTATGGTTACACTTGGAATTGTATTGCATTAGGCTCTACGTATTGCATAAGACCTCAAATGTGTTTGCCACTGCAACAGCATAGAATGCATTGCATTGCATTTGACTGTTTACCCGTGTTGATTTGGGATCCTCTCTTCGTATCAATTCAAACGAAATTGACTATTTTGCCAAAGGGCATGTAGAGATCACTTGATTTGACAAGTCCTGTTTCCCATGAAAACACCAATATTCTATTACCTCTGCATCCTGTTAGCAGTCGGCAGGGTAAATGCTATATCGTCAGGCATTATGGTAAGTGAAGTGTTTATAAATGGGTTATCGGTGCTGTTACTCAGAGTGGAGTTCATGGGTACCTTCTGAAGTTATTCTGTGGAAGAATCATTGCTTTCACTAAGGCAATTTTGCTGAAATAATTCACAAGTCTGCGCAGCTCACAGCTGTACCCATCTTCTGTACCCACCTTCTGTACCCACCTTCTGTACCCACCTTCTGTACCCACCTTCTGTACCCATCTTCTGTGCCCATCTTCTGTGCCCATCTTCTGTGCCCATCTTCTGTACCTATTTATACGGGTGGATATTGCAGGCAAGTCAAGCTGTGTGGGCTTTGTCACACAGTCCGTGTACAGGTTTACGGGGGCATGAAATAACATCCCCCCAGGACTCCAGTGCAAGACACAGCAGCTTCGATGGGGGAGGGTTTTCACAGCACTTTAAATGCAAAACACAGGATGTATATATAATGTACATATATGTGTATGTATTTTTTATGTATGTATGTATCTGTATGTATATATGTCCTCAGACAGCATCCCGGCCGACATGAAGGAGCCCTTCTACACGGACCAGTACGAGCAGGAGCACATGAAGCCGTTAGTGGTGGAGCTGCTGCTGTCGGCAGAGCTGTACTGTCGGGCCGGGAGCCTCATCCTGAGGAGCGACACCGCCAAGCCGCTGTTGGGTCACGACGCCGTCATCCGCGCGCTCGCCCAGAGGGGCCTCTATGTCACCGACCAGGAGCGGCTCGTCACCGAGCGCGACCTGCGCCAGAAGCCCATACTGCTGGTGAGTGGAGCAGAGGGCAGGACCAGGGCGGGGAGCGAACCCACAACCTCCTGGTGTGACACTTAGTGCTGTCTGCGGAGATATTATTTGCTCTTTCTCAGCTCTCTGCTTTTTTAACGTAGCTGCATTCCCTATAATGTTGTTTCTTTGTCTTTTGAGGATGCAGATATCTTGCGTCTGTAGTAGTCTATCCAGATTAGGACACGTCGCTGGTCAAGAAGTTGGCAAGACTTAGTAAAGTTCTAAAACAAAAGCATTCCTGCATGAATGACAAACACGGTGCTGGTTCAAAACCATTACTTGATCAGTCTGGAGTAATGTTACTGTTTTTACTGTAATGTTACTGTCTATCAGAGCTGGACCTTTTTGGAATAGATTATAGCTTAATTTAATGCAGAGATTTCTGACTGTGGCAGGAATCATTACAAGGGCTTTTCGTTTACATGTAAGCTGAGTTGCCATATTAAAAATATGTTCATTTAGTAACTACGGGCTTTTACTTGTGTGTCGTTTGAGTTCCGGCAGCAAAAGAAGTCATGATAAATGGGAGACCATTTAATAATATTCCTGTTTGAGATTGTACAACATATCCTGAGGCAAAGTATACAAAGTGAAATTAAAGGTGAAACATTAATATTTTAAACATTTGAACATTGAATTTTGCATTTGTAGCACAATAGTGGGTCTGTTTTGGGGATCTGGATTTCATCCTACAGACCTTTTGCTCACGAGAATAAAATGCTTGACCGTAATTCTGAGTGCTGAGTGCGTTTCACCGATATATTCCAGTATCAGGGAAGTTTATGGTTTTGGGAGCTGTTCTTATTGCTCTAAGATTTACTGGACCAATTACGCTGAGTGAAAAATGCTGGAAGAGGTTTTCTTGGAGTTTGCTGAACAGCTTAATACATGCCTTGCATTTAGGGATTGAGCCTTAGAATGACAATGGATGGTTATGTTCTCAGTACCATAGGAAGTAATTGTATAGTGTGTGGTTATACTGGAATAAGATGCCTAGAGAATATTGAATGTTAAATTATTTGCCAGTATCTTAAAATGGACATGCTACATTTAACTCTTGCTACGTCTACACTTTTATTAGTGGTCTGTGGGTCATTATCATGTTTATAGGGAGTAAATCATCATTGCAGCATTGTGGAACCCTAAAAAATCCCTAAACCACGGAGCTACAGACTTTCCAGCAAACAGTGAGCAGAGGTGGAAAGTTCAGGTGCAGAAAGTACAAATCCAGACCAAGATTTTGTCTCAACCAACCAGTTGAGTACTCTGTGACTGTGACTCTTTATACTCTACTGGTTGGTTGAAACAAATCTTTGGTCTGGATTTGTTCTTTCTGGACCTGAACTTTCCACCTCTAGTAGAAAGTCAGGAACAGTTGGATCTATGAGTAATTAATAACATTGAAACAATGCATCTCTGTAGGCACTTACACTTTCTTGGTCCATGGCATATACCTCTCCTCTGTTCAGCATGAAATATGCATGAATTCCTGTTAGGATTTCTGTCACATTTCTGTTCATTCCTAAATAGGCCAATTAAGCAATTTTCCAACCATGAAGGTAAAAGTAGGTTGAGCCTGTTAAATCATATAGTCCAGAAAAGGAAAAGGTTTAGGGAAATGAGGCAGATTTTAGGATGCAGTCCTGTAATCGATTGTGCTTCTCTGTAACCGTTCCTCAGTTGAGCCCCAAGCATTACTGATGTTATTTTGGGAGTGTAAAGTTTTTGGGAATCTGTCCTGGTTTTTTGAGCAGAAGATCTGGAGGTCTTTTTATCAGAACCAATGCGTCTCCCTGGCTTGGCTCTTCAGTGCACATGCTTGTCAGGGAAAGCACTATCCTAACCAACTGGTACCTGTTACTCCCATCTGCCAGGCCTTCCACAGTGTAATGTTTAAACAGTTATTTTAAGTTGCCTTTTTACTTTTTACTTGAGTATAATCCAATAACTGAACGTGCTGAACGTACAGTCAGTGGCTAAGGTTTTAGATGCTTTTTTTGAAGGATTTTGAAGGATAAAGTCAATCCTCAGGACATGACAAAACAGATGGTAATTATGGTTCTTAATTGAGTAGGTTTCAGGGTGCTGGGTCTCTGGCTGATAGCTTGCTTTAGGTGCTCACTGTCAAGAAGGGAAGCTGTGTGGTCGAGTTTGGGCTGGACAGCATTACCTAGGTTCTCAGGAGGCTCTTACTCAGGCTTGTCTGGCCTTATAAAAGGTAACCCCGTTCAAATTGTAGACCTCTATTTTCTAGGAGTATGCTGCCACAGATGAAGGACATCTATCATAGTCTGGCCTTCAGACTTTTATTAAAACTCTTAGTATTATAAGCTGCCTCACGGTACGTGAAAGTGATATGTATGAAGAAAAAAAGAGAGAGATGAAATTACTGGAAATATCCCATTGCCAAATAGTACTCATTATCTACATTGTACAAAAAAAGGTGCATCACTGGTACATTTTTGTTCTCAAACATCAATGTACCCCCAATGGTACAAACATGTTCCTTAGAGTCCATTTACATACCTACAGCTAGGGTACAATTGGCAGACACTTAAGGATATAACTCCAATGACCGTCAAAGGTACAAATAAGTAATTGGTACTCTGACAGTGTACCAATAGAGTGTGTCACACAAGTTGATTGATTTTGCTGCAAATTGTAAACAGACAAACCAGTGCCAAGAAATGCAATATGATTATTGCGATATATCGTGCAGATCTGAAATGATATATCGTGCTCCTACCCAGTAAATAGAAAATGAGTAGGCATGTAGCTGGATGTTTGAGTTTGGTGTGCTTGTCAAATAAGAGGCATGGATAGAGACCGATTCTTCACCTGCTTCAACATGTGTGTGTCAGGTGTAGGGTTGCAAAATTGCATTAATTCTCATACATTCCCAATAATTCTCATGGAAAGTTTCTAATTTGGAATATTTACAAAATTCCCCAGCTTAACTTCCCATGGAATGGAAAGTTTCTGGAAAGTTTCCAGAGATTTACTGCCCCTTTGCAACTCCAGTTGGGTGTGTGTTCACGATATGGCACAATGGCATTCATTTTGCCATCAGTCTACAGCTGAACAAAGATGTGATGATAGTTTTTCACTTGCTATTAGCTGGTCTCCAGACAAATGTAATGTTTGTAGTATTGGAAGGTGGCTGTGGTGTCTTGGGGTCGCCCTCTATGTGTAGAAGACATTTGGAAGCAGCATTGAAGAGTTATGCTCCTTCTTACTCCTCCCTGTGGTCTACATACCTATGCAAGGGAGCATTGATCATCCGATCTCATTCACTAGCGGTAGGTGGAACACCCTCACTCTTGAAAGCGCCGAAAGGCAGACAAAGCTCCAAGCTCGATCTGCCGGATCCGCCCTAGAACCGAGCGCTTGATGGAGCACCTTAAAGGGTGTATCCGCGGGGACAAGCTTGTACTTGCGGACGCAGCTGTTGTGCTTTTGAATGAACGCCTCCCGTGCGGCTGGAACACATTGAGCGTGTACCGAGTGTGGCAGGAGAAACCGCAGGACACTACCAGGCTCTTGGCCCCACCTCCGCATCCTTTTTTTGTATGATGACCACTGAATTTTCCAAAGAACTATCTAGAAATTTCTCATTCTAGAGGAAGGCAAGGCTTGGAAGTTTCTTTTCTGTGGTACCATAGAAATGATTAGGTTGAACCAATTCATCTGTTAAACATTTCCTGACCATATGACATTTATGTAAGGCCCTCTGAGGCGCATTAAATGAACTTTTTCTCATGTTTTCATAATTCATGTTTGGATAATGAGTACTAGCTGCTTTTACTGTACTGCGGGCAGTGACTAACAAGGGAATGTGCTTGCTCCATTGGCTGGCCTCTTTCAGGTGCTCATTCACCAGAAAATGTTGCCTGAGTAGAAAGTTCTTGATGTGTTAAGACTTGCACTGGATTTTGTAGTTAGCAAATTGTGCAGCATTGCAGATCTGGTCCTCTTGGTAATTCTATGCACAGATTCAAATATAAATATATATTTTTTTGTTACAAGTATAGTGTCTGGGGGCAGTGCGCGGCTCAGCGGGTTAGCACTTACAGCATCTGTAATTGGAAGGTCGCCGGTTAAAATCCCAGAGTCGGCAGAATGATTTCACCGTTGGACCCTTGAGCAATTGCTCCAGGGACTGGCTGACCCTGCTTTCTCAAAGATACCACCATCTCAAAGATACCACCATAGAGATAGTGATCATTAAACACTTAATACATATTAATTCAAAACAAATGATCTATAACAAATATAAGATTTAGCACTTTAGCAATTTAAATCTTGATTTATTAAAGTATTGTTTTTTTGCATTGTATTTCTAGACGTATATAAAGTGGAAATTTATTCATAAAAATGTGAAACGCGCTTATTTATATTTGTTTATATTTATAGTTAGTCATTTTGACTTAAATTGCCATTTCAAGATGTTGCATTTCCTTGACTTGTCTGTGGACGTTTTTCTTCCCCTGCTTACATACCATGTTTTTCATACCCAAACGACCTGGATTTGAATTATTAGTATCTCATTTGGATTTTTTAAACTTGTGATTTAACCCATTTCCATACCTAACAGCCAAAAACTTTAACTTAATTCTTAAAAACGTTCAATCTGAGTGCTGAGGTTAAATCCAAGAAAAAATGCTGACCGAGCATTTGGTGTTTTTAATAAATGTTAATATGGAACATTTATCAATAAATTATTCAGCAGTACAAGTTCCCTAGACACTAAGAAAGAAATACAATGGCCTGTCACAAGCTATAAAATACACCAGTGTAAAACAATCAGCGTCTGACACGCCGATTATGCCGTATCCTGAATAAGACATACGCATCTGTTTTAATAATAAACGCAGAACAGATCTGTAATCCTCATGGATCCTGGGCATGTTGCATAGGCTCAGATGTATAATTCATACTGTCATAAAGTACAGCACAGAATGGCCACCAGTCCCCACTCTTTCGCTGAACTGTGGGTTGTCCCACCGCACAGATAACAACATAGTGTTGCCGTGGTTTAAGCTCATAACCGGAAGGTATTTGTTTCAAGTCCGACTGAGGCCCTCAGTTTGAGAGAGACGCTTCTCCTGACCTGCTGTGGTTGAAACCCTAACAAAAAACCATTAGTCTGTTTGGTTAAATGGCTAGGCAGCTGGATGCAAATATGCGCATTTGTTGTGCGAGTTCAGGGTTTCCTTCCATGTCGATAAGAATAGCACCTCACGGCGGGCAGTGCAGCCCTATAGTGACTGCATCAGCTCCAAAAGCAGGCGGATCCACAGTGAATGGACCAGTACTCTACCTACTGTAATGCTGTGTGGAAAATGGCTCTGATGAGTTTCTGCAAACTGCTTTCCTTTTCATTATAGTCTCATCAGGTCTGCGGCATTTTCAAAGAGCTTCGGTCTTTGATGATCCTGTGTTGCTCGATTTTTAGCATCCGTCGTCACGCCTAACAGTGACTTGTTTACATGTGCTTCATTCTCCTGAAGACAGTCGGTGTGTCCCGCTGCTTTGGAGCATGCTGGTCCACCGCGTCGCCTGGGCTCGGAGCGTGATCGAGCTGGAGAGCAGCTCCACCCCCCAATCTGCCTCTGGGAGCAGCTAGTGCCCGTATCTCATCCCCCCCCCCCCGCACAGAACTTCTCTGTCGCCATGGTTACTCGCCGTTCTTGCGACGGGTGGGGGATGGCACGCAGGATCTTGTATTCCTGGTTGTATTTCTGAGGATTCCTTAAAAGCGTGTTGTTTTTATACACGTCTCGCTCTAGCACCTGCCTGAAGACGGATTCGTTAATGCAGGCTGCATTTAAACGTACGTTATCAATGCTAATGGCCCCCCGACCATGCCCAGAGTAGGGTCCCAATGGAGGAAAATGGAAAATAAATTGAATATATGATTTTAGTCAGCTGAACGAGCGCCATTTGCATTCACCTCTCCAGACAGTTTCACCGTGTATGGATGTCACGTTTCAGGTCATTTTAGTCAATAACATTTGTTTTTTGCATTTTCCGTTGTAGAAGCTCTGAGGAAGGACAGATCTCAGTTCCCTGTGCTGTTTGTGTTATGTCTGAGCACATCGTGCTCTTGGGGTTCAGGGTAGCTTGTGAAGATGCTGTCTGGCCCCACATGGGATGCTGGGCTCTGGAGGAATGGGTCTCTGCCCCCATTAGCCCCCCAGGCAACCTGGCAGCAGCCACTTTTGGTGTCGCTAAAAATCGTAAGAGGTGCTGGGCGGTCAGCATGCCCTGGACTCGTGCCCCCAGACCAGTCATCAGCTGGTCATCAGCAGGTTAGAGGGGCAGCTGATGCCTGCTTAAACTAGCTTGGTTGATTTCAGTTACTAACAAAAGCCGTCAATAGCACCAATACCAAGGGTGTGGTTTGAATAATACTCATAATACAAACAACATAATACATTTAAAATGCGGCCTGATAAATGTATTCATGCTGCTTTATTTTCCATTCGGAGAGTGTAAGTGCAGAAGTTGCTTCTTCTTGCATATTCCAACTTGCACTTTTTTGAGACACTCACACATTACTGAGGCCAATTTGCTGCATTTGCTGCGTCTGCAGAGCGTAAGGACAAACATATACCCAACGAAGACTGTAGTCCTGTATCAGACATCATTTTATCATATGGATCAATTTTAATTTTTTTTAATTTTTTTCCTTTTTCCTTCCCTAAACAGTGATAGTCTTATTTCAAATGATGGAATCTTTAAAATTATTTTTTTATTCTTATATTGCATCCATTAGTGATGTCATCGCCTGTGTGCCCATTGTGACGTCACTGCGCGCCTACACAGGTGGGCATGAAGCTTCTGGCCTGGGCACACGCACATGTGGGCGTGAAGCTTCTGACCTGGGCACAGGCACAGGTGGGCGTGAAGCTTCTGACCTGGGCACAGGCACAGGTGGGCGTGAAGCTTCTGACCTGGGCACACGCACATGTGGGCATGAAGCTTCTGACCTGGGCACAGGCACAGGTGGGCGTGAAGCTTCTGGCCTGGGCACAGGCACAGGTGGGCGTGAAGCTTCTGGCCTGGGCACACGCACAGCCATTTATCCTTGGCCCTGGAGCATTTAGCAGAGTCCTGCTGGAAGGCTTTCAGCAAGCTGCACAACACCTATAATGTATGATCAGTAATTTTCATAATTCCTTATTTTCCCAACCGTGAAATGAGCTGATTATATTTTTGGAGCCTGTCCTGTGAGACGAGTATCTAAAGTATCACTAGAAAGGTATTGTGTCTGTTCTGACCTGCAGGTGTATTTTCGCCTGATTAATATGAGGGTTTTTCTGGGACTGATCTAATTATGTATGAGAGTGTCCATGTCCCTGAAGCACATGCTGATAGCTTCAGTCCAGTGCTGATGGTTATCTTCAGTCCAGTGCTGATGGTTATCTTCAGTCCAGTACTGATAGATCCCTGAATCAAGGATCACGTGTTTGCTGCTGTGTCCCTAACATCACCCAACATTAATACTGTTATTGCAGTTAATAAGAATGATTTCCCTTTGTTTCTAAAACTCTAATGTAGGGCATGAGAGATTTTACACACAGTCGTCTGCATCAGGTTTAAATATCAGTATCTGCATCAATGAATTACAAGTCTAATAATACTCAGTATGCAGCAGAAAATCTGTTATGATAAAAATACAATGTAGTGGAACCTTTAACAGCTTTTTATGAATTAGAGGGAATGAAAGACCATCCATATGTTTTAATATAACTGAACGGCGTGAGCCTGGGCTGGGGCAGTGCCTCATTGGGTAGTACTATCGCGTCACACCTCCTCTGTCTGTGTGTGTGTGTGTGTGTGTGTGTGTCTGTGCGTCTGTCTGTCTGTCTGTCTGTGCGTCTGTGTCTGTCTGTCTGTCTGTCTGTGCGTCTGTGTCTGTCTGTCTGTCTGTGTCTGTCTGTCTGTCTGTCTGTGCGTCTGTGTCTGTCTGTCTGTCTGTCTGTCTGTGTCTGTCTGTCTGTCTGTGTGTGTGTCTGTGCGTGTGTCTGTCTGTCTGTGCGTCTGTCTGTGCGTCTGTCTGTCTGTCTGTCTGTCTGTCTGTCTGTCTGTCTGCGTGGAACCCGTGTGTACGTTCGGTGAAGAAGTCCA
>JAODLC010000036.1:15542042-15586123 GCA_026781145.1 Hippopotamyrus pictus | reverse complement strand
GTCTGTCTGTCTGTCTGTCTGTCTGTCTGTCTGTCTGTCTGCGTGGAACCCGTGTGTACGTTCGGTGAAGAAGTCCATTTCTAATCTTACAGTGCCATTTTTATTTCGTTGCCATTATATTATTACATTCTACATTGTTTTCCTGCAGACTGTAGCATTTTTTTCTGTTAGACTCAGCATTTTAACTTTTAAGTACAATTTTGTTATGTTTCACGATGTCTGCAGGATTTGTTTTATAATGGCAACATAATTCCATATATTCACATAAACTGGATCAACAGAAGCAAAACATTTACGACTAAACTAAAATGTTTACATGTAGATGTACAATTGTAGATACCTCCATATGCATTCATAATGCAACCCTAACATTGTCATGCTCGGTATCCACATATTTGCTTATTACTCTTGTGGATTATCTCACAATAAATGGGTAAATGAGGGAAAGCAAAACAAATTCGCCAAAACCATCAGGCCCGGAGCTACTTGCTTGGACACCACCCCCCCTCCATGTTACAATAAGTCAGCGTCTCAGCCTGGATAAACGCTTTTAAAGCACAACACTCAGAAAGGTGCTCTGTTGCCTGGTAATGGCACTGTCCCTGTTAGGAATGTCCTTACCCTAAATATCCACAAAACAAACAAGTTAAAAACTGCTGAAGTAGCCAGTTATTTAATTAAGGAGGCTGGACCTGTAGTGGTAATTGGCCGCCTGCCGTCTCTGCATCTCTTGTTGGCTAAATTACAGAGCCAGCTAGCTGGGGCAGCACTGTGTCATTTGCGGATCAGCGCATAAATGCTCCTATGTGGGGTGTTTGCGTATCAGGCTGGCAGGCTGCAATTATGCACTGCTTTGCTTGTGTTGTCCTACAGGGGGCGCTGGTTTATTTAATGCCTTAAGTATTAAATGCAGTGTGACACCCCCCCCCCCGTCAGGCAGTGTCTTATTCAGCTCATTTCTAAGAACTTCAGTTCTTAAGTGAAATCCAGCTCCTTTTAATTTAGTCTACAAATGCTGTCATTGTTGACATGGATTTTCTGGTCACCCCAGTCTGCTGTGTTGAGGTGTTTTAGCATGATTAGGACTTGCCAATGTAGAGACCCACAAGCTACAGGTAACTCCTCCTAGTACGGCTGGTGCCTAGACCATGTGGAATGGAGCATTACCAAAAGAAACATGAATATTTCTGGTTAGAATTAGTGCTGAATGCAGATTAAGACATTGGCAGTTGTGTCCGAGTGTCGTGCGTTGAACAGATACCCATTGTTCCGGCACAGTCCTTATACAGAATAACACTCTGTCCTCTGTGTGTGAAGCAGTCAGTTAGCAGATGACGCCTCAGCTGCTGCGACAAACACCGCCGCTCGCATTTTCTAGCTGCTTTCCATGCATCCATGCCCCGTTCTTTTACAGTTGACAGTTAGCATTCTGCCGGAGGCCGTGTTGGGCACGCCGAGCTGTCGATTAGGCTCCCTTTGTTCCGTTAGCTGTCCGGGCCTCCACGGTGTGGGCGTCGCACGCTTTAACCCGCGTCGCGTGCTTGCGTGTTCCCAGCATGCCCCGTGACACGTGTCACAGCCAAAGCAGGGAGTCCCCGTGACTGAGGGGGTAAACCCCCTTAACACAGTCCATTCCATAAGGAATCCTGTGAGGAGATCCCCTGTTAGGTCACTGTCAGAAAGAGGAGACCTCTCTTCCACTAGTAATGCAACTCGTGTTTCTGTCTTATAGCATAAACATTACCTAATCTTGTACCACTGTCCACTAAACTATAAGAAATGGACCTTATGGTTTTCATCTAATATTTTAAATATTCTTGGAACTGCCATCATTCTGTAAGCAATGCTGCTTTGATGTACACTGGCTGTTTGTGTGTGTGTGTGTGTGTGTGTGTGTGTGTGTGTGTGTGTTTTCCTGTTTATTTTGCAGGGAATAGTTATACACTATTTCAAGCCTCCTAACCACATCCATAAAGATCAGGAAGCTAAGAAAGGAATAAAGGAATAAAGGAATAAAGGAATTTTCTTTACAGCTGCTATAGGATGAAATGCCAGCCCGGGAATGACAGAGCGAGGCGTGCCAAGCAGGTCGGGAATTTAGTGGCCGGTGAGCGTCCTTCCCCTAGGAGGAGACAAGCCGGGCGTCCATTCCTTGAGCAGGGCTTCTTGTGTTGCAGAGTGCTCACCTGGCCATGATTGACAGCCTGATGATGGCGTATACGATGGAGACCGTCAGCGCGGAGAAGGTGGTGTCCTGTGTGCGGCAGTACGCCGTCCTGTATCCTGACAGCGATGTGCCCTACGACACGGAGGATGCACTGGCCAGCTGGATTAACAAGGTGAGCCCTCCTTTACTTCAGTTTTCCAGCCCAGTCCTCGGGGACCCACAGATACACATTTTTGCTCCCTCCCAGCGCCTGGTAGGAAGCAAAAACATGAACTGTCTGTGGGTCCGGAAGGATCGGGTTAGGAAACCCTGTCTTTTGCTGGGCTTCAGTCCACTGCACTGGGAGACCCCACATAGCCCTGAAAGTCAGTCAGTATGTTAGGGGGTTGTGAGCCTCCACTCACCCCTGGCGTTTATCACAGAAGGTGTCTGATACATTCATGACATTTCATGCTATGACTATGCAGTTTCGTTTTTATAATCATCTTCATAATCACTGTATCAGTCATTTATTAATGGCTGTATTTAAGGGAGCTATTCATTTCTAGGCAACAGACTGTTTCATTATGCTGTTTATGTTTTGTAAGTGGTGTCATTTTAAATAATCGCATTTGTTTATAGTTCTGCATACTTTAGATGTAAATGCTGTAATTTATTTAGGATGTCTGCTGCCAGTAGACTGAAGCCAGTTTCCCCCTGTGACCTGATGACACTTGTCCAGTTTGGTATTGGGACCCCGGGGGCGTTCGGCGTTTTAATCTCAGGCCCCCGCCCTCTGCCCCACGACGGCACCCATGGACGGCGGGCCTGGGAGGACAGTGTCGCGCTCGCGGTAGAGAGGGCCGCCCTGTGAAAGAATGCCGCGTTTGTTTACGCCGGTGTCGTGCAGCAGCCCGCGCCGCCGGGACCCTGTGGACCCGCGCAACACGGCGCATGCGGCGCGCTACAGCTGTCACTCCCAGCGTGCACGCATCCGCGGGCCGGGCACCGCTGCGTGAGCGGGCTGCTGCTGGTCCTGGGCGGGCGGCCCGTGTCTGCGACGTCTCGTCCAGCCGGAGGGAGCGATGCTTCGCACAGCGTTCTCTCTCTCTCTCTCTCTCTCTGGTTTGCATCCCAGTCCTTAGGACACCCCAGCCAGTCCACATTTTTGCTCTGTTCCATCACCTGCATGCTGGAATCAGGTAATCAAGGGCTTTTACTTAGCTGACATGTTAAATCAGACATCTATGTGGTGAAATAGAACAAAAATGTGGACTGGCTGAGATTGGACTGGATGAGAACTACTGCTCTGCACACATTCATCCATTATCCACAAAGATTTATGTAGTGCAGGGTCACACTGGCTAGGGGAGGTCAGCAGAGGACAGGGTGAGAGTTACTGTTGTGCATCCATCCATCCATCCATCCATCCATCCATCCGTTGATCTTGGTCAGATCACTGGGGGCCTGGAGCCTGTCCCAGGAAGCTCTGCACACAGGACAAGGGGACACCCTGTACAAGATGCCAGTGTACTGAAGGGCTTCTCTGTATCTAAAATTTATAACCTCTGAAATCTGCGACCATTGTTTTAATTAAATTTTTAATCTTGGGTTTGAAATCAAGCTCAGCATGTTTAGTAGACAATCATGTTGGTGAGATGAACTAAAGGGAGATATTAGTCTAAGTGCTTTGCTGGCGCGATGATGACAAACTTGATGTTTTAATAACCCAGGGTAATTAAGGATGTGAGACAGCTGGAGGTTTTACTTGGCTCGCTGCCGACGTGTTTTTGCAGTTTATCAGTGGGAACTTAATGACTCCCTGTAACTAACAGTTTTTCTCCATCATTAACAAGGTAAATGAGTATCTTAAAGACATCATTGTCAACGAGCAGAAGATGAGAGAGAGCCAGTCCTCGGAGCCTTCCACTGGGCCACGGGTGAGTTTCACGCGCCGTGGTCTATGGTGCAATCGAATTAGAACGAAATTAAGCGTGTTCACTTAACAGATCGACACAGGTGTGGTTCATGCCTTTGGCGTGTAACGGGTGCGAGCGGGAAGTTGCTACATAGTAGAGCTCCAGGGTACAAGGCTGCGGTCCAACACGATTCATATAAAGAGGAGCAAATCACTGCAAACCGGGCTGATCATGTGACTGTCCCACCGCCCCACCCCAATGACACACACACACACGGGATTTGAATTTGAATTTCAGTTAGACACACACACCGAATCCTCTATGGTTATTTTACAATGTTAATTTTAATCTGGTATTTTATTTTTTGTCTCATTTTACAGTTTATTATTTACATAATCTTTCTTTGTATTACATATTTCCCTTTTGCCCTTTTGAGCACAACCGATGAAGCAGGTGAGAAAAGCATTTCACTGCACACACGCGCAGTGCTGTGTAAAGCATTTCACTGCACACACGCGCAGTGCTGTGTAAAGCATTTCACTGCACACACGCGCAGTGCTGTGCTGTAAAGCATTTCACTGCACACACGCGCAGTGCTGTGCTGTAAAGCATTTCACTGCACACACACGCGCAGTGCTGTGCTGTAAAGCATTTCACTGCACACACGCGCAGTGCTGTGCTGTGCCATTCCCACATTGTGGGGACGAGGACTGCAGAGTCAGATGATGTTTAGATGGGGGGGGGGCAGGGTTGCGGGGCTGATCTTGACCCCACGTGGCGTGTCGGGGTGGGGCTCCGGGTCGGTGGGGTGCGACCAGCCGTCTCCAGGTTCGGCGATATCTGCGTGTGATGCTGACCTGAGCCGTCGCTCTGCAGAGGCAGCGGACCGTGTCTGAATTACAGGAACCCAAACAGGAACCCGACACCAAACAAGACAGCGGGCCTTAGGTTCGAGGGCTTTCGGCGCTGCTGCTTTTTGGTCATTTGCCCAGACTGGATATAAACATGTTCTGGTGCCCCTGAGGGTTCGGGACACAGAAGAGTGTCACAGAATGGTTTCATTCAAGGCTCTTTTTTCCGTACCACAGGTCTGCAGTGTGTTCTGGTGAAAACTGAGTAGCAAAGTACCAAACCTTCCAAAATCTGACCTCAAAACTATGTGTTTATTTCTGTTGCTTTTACTGGTGATGAATCCATTTGACCAGGAGTGTTGAACTGTGTCTCCTGCTTAATCTACCTAGAAAATGCAATCAGCACATGACATCAACCCGGGTTTTTACTTAGCTGGGTTATCAGAATGACCATAGTAGGTCTTTGTTTTTCCTGATTGCACAGATAACGGTTCAGCACTGTTGTGTGGTGACCTTTTACAAAGGGCTGAGGAATGGGGGAGGCTGGTACGGCTGGCCTTTCAGGGGCGGCACATTGCGGATGTTACTGAAATCAGGGGGGCGGGGGGGGGGGCTGTGTCGGTGTCTTGTCCCTTTGCTTGAAGCCCTCAGATACAGTATCTCACGGGATCTTGCCTGCAGACTCCGTTGATGGTCTTTCCTTCTCCTCCATCTGACTCTCTGTCTTTTACTTCTACCTCCTCTTCCTCCTTCTTGCGGTCCCAGCAGTCTCCCACCAAATGGTACTGGAAACTGGTTCCTGTAAGTCCACCAGCCAGCTACACTCATCTGCTCTCATCTCCTCCCTCATCCTCCAGTCTCTGTAATGCCTCGCCCTGCCAGTGAACCAGTCCGCCATTGGCCGCCCCCCCGCTCTCCCCCGCCCCCTCCCTTCATCATAAACCATTATCAATATTAGTTTCCTTGTTCTTCTTAGGAACTGTAAATAAAATGTATTTTAATATCTGGATATTGTGTTATCGAGTTCTGTAACTTGGAGAGCCACGTCTCTCTGAGGTCTTTCCAGCACCTTACAGTCTTATTCTGTAGTTACGGTGCTTACCTGTGTTTGATTTTATTTGAAGGACATTTGAGGACAGCAACAATGTTTCATTAAAAGGATATTAAATGTACGACATTAATTAAATAATGCACCGTGCGAGCGCAGATCTGGCTTTAAACATATGAAAAAGATAGACGTATCACCTTAATGTCTTAGATGTGGAATAACTAATATTTCATAGGTGAATTTCCATTGTGGCGGCAGAACCTCTCCTGTGTAGTCAGCGTTATTAAGATTAACATGTGATTAGTGGGTGGATTATCCCAGTATTTCACAGAATCAATTAATAAACCACAAAGTATCAGTGATTGCATCCCCCGTATCTACAGTTATGAAAAGCTGTTCAGATCAGCGCTTTTCTTAGAAGTGTGCTGCTGATTTTTTATTTTTCTGTTCAATTATTAAAGCTTCCTCTCACATTAGATAATGAAAAGTAATGAAGGCCTCATTAATCCATTCATTTGTATGAATAAGCCGCGATGAACAGAGAGACATTGTTGCCGTGCTCGTAGTGCAGGACCAAATGCTTAGAATGTTCAAGAGTATATGTAAAGGTCTGTATATGTATGTATATATTGGGAAATATAGTAAAATGCTTGTTATTGGATGATAAAACCCATTGAGACTCGTATAATATCTCGGTCCATGTTCCGTCATGAGCAATGTTACATTGTATAGTTTTACAATTAAAATGAATATGGGCAAAACTGCTCAGCACTGAATTATTACAGGAAAAGGATTAAGGTTAATAAGAGAACATGGCCTGGTTTTTAATGGACAGCTGCAAGTAACAGGAGCCACACAGAGCAGGTTTAGTTGTAGCATTAGCAGTACAGAAAAGATTGGGCCTGATCTTAGGGGTGTTTTTTTCCATATGAAAACTGGGTCATTTGCTTTAATTTAAGCCAAGCAAAACGAAAATGCAGATGTAGCGGAGACAGTTTAGTGCACTTATCTGGATTATTAATCACAGATCTGCATTTAGAAACAAGTATTCTCTCATACTGTGATCTTGTCCCATTAAATTGCAGCGCCCTGATTTAAAAATACGCTCTCAGCGTAGCTATTTGTAGCATGCGGTCGGGTCTGTGTGACGTAGCTAACCGGATTGCACTTCCTGTCATGTGACAGGCCCGGTACAGGAAGGAGCAGGCCCTGCCTAAGCAGGCTCCTTGGATCCCCGCTGTGGACAACCTGCTGAAGGACTGTGCTGACGGCTGCGCCTTGACCGCCCTGCTGCACTTCTACTGCCCCGACATAGTCAAGCTGGAAGGTGCGTGTCCCCCCCCCAGCCGGCCCAGCACCTGCTGACCACCTCCCACCTTTTCTAGGTCATCTCCTTTTTGTCTCTCTTTCACGCCCCAACACCCACAGTACCATTACGATTCCCTCGCGAGCTGCGCTAAATCGAGAAGGTCCTCACAGCCACGGGCCGTCCGTGCTGGTGCCCGTCCAAAACCGGCCCTTTTTCCCTGTAAATTCCAGTCTGTGGGGAAGTGGGCGGAGCTTTATAACCCAGTGATTGGCTCATTCTAAATTAAATCAGGCAAATCTCTAAAACAGTTAGGTTTGATAAGATTGCACACAGCCTGGCTATTTTGAAGGATACATACGTTAAACAAAAAAGAGATTAAATGGAAAATGGAATGAGTTTTCCTCTGTTCAGACGCTGACAGGAAGCCATGGCCGCTCACGGGGGGGGGGGGGGGGGGGGGTGATTGGCGGCTTCTCGGCGTCTCAAATGCAGCTGTTGTTCTAAGATAGACAGAGTTCCTCTGTGCGGCCGGAGCGATTGGCTTTATCAGCCGAGGCGGGGTCTGCTGATGCTACAGCCTGGCTTTCTGCCCCTCCCTCGCAGATATATGCCTGAAGAAGAGCATGTCATTAGCAGACAGCCTGTACAACCTGCAGCTGATTCATGACTTCTGCCAGGAGTATCTGACCCGCTGCTGCCACTTTACCCTGGAAGATATGCTGTACGCTGCCTCCTCCGTCAAGGTAAGGGCCGATCACTGTCCGTCTGTTTCCCCATGTGCCAGACATATTTAAACGACCCCCGGTGGAAGACTTGAGTCACGGTGCGTGGACACCGGGGGATTTGAGGCAGGGAGCGGCTTTTGCGGGGGAAGGGTCACATGATCACAGGCAATTTTTTTTTCCTCACCCCGGTACTCAGCCTTGAGTCATGCTGACTGGAGCTCGAAGGCTGCCGGAGTGAAAGCAGCCATTCTGCTCGCTCGATGCCTCTCCTGGGCTTTGTTTTCGGAAGGTTTAACGACTTTGCCGGGTACGTTAACGAGACTGGTGTCGTTTGCCGCTTTTGGCCGTCTCATGTGTTTGCAGTTTGGTCCCCCCCACCGCAGACGTTTTGTGAGAGAAGCGGTGGGCAACGGTGACAGTTATGGTCACAGTGTTTTTCTTTGCTGTGCCTAAAATTAGTCAGGCTGGAGCTTAACCAGGACTTTTTTGGATTGTTTGTGGCAGAAAGAAACTCTGAGGTGGTTACATAGTATTTTCTCTTTCTATGAAAACCACAACGATTCAGTGTGGTGCAGCCTCTTCTCTGTCACGACCATGAAGTCCTCGAGGCTCACATTATAATAATAATCATGTCGATTTCCTTTCTTCTTGAAGAGGAATGTCGTGGTTCCTCTTGATGTGTAGAAAGTGTGTCTTGATTGAATTACACACTTGAGCCGTGGCTGTAAGAAAAGGCCCACCCGGTAACACTTGCTCCTTTTTGGGGGTTAGGATTATCGAGTGTGTATCTCAGTGAGTTAGCATGCTGTGCCTACGATTGGAAGGTCATTGGTTTGAATTTCAGAGTGATGTCACCGTTGGGTCCTTAAGACCCTTAACCCACCAAGTGCCCCAGGAAACGGCTGCTCCTGCTTTCTCAACTGCATGTCATTTTGGATAAAAGCGTCTTCTAAATAACCGTAATACGTAAACGTTACGGACTCTGGGACCTCGGCTCTGAATCTCGCGTGGGGACGCACTCGCTCCTCAGACGGTGCCCCCGTGACTGCTGGGGGGGCAGCTGGCCGTTTCTGTGCCTCATGCCGGCATCTCGCCACCAGCATGGATGGTCTGAGCAAACGGCATGTAGCCTTTAGCAGTAAGTCAGAGACGGGGGGTATTGATGTGAGAAGTGGGGCAGACAGACAGTGTCAACCCAGAGTCCCGCCGCCTGGCCACCGCCAAACTACCCAGAAGCTGGCAGTGCTACGTAGCTATTTAATGCTGGATTAAATGGAGACATTAGCATTATTAGCATACGTTAGCATTATTTCTGCAAAAGGCTGAAATCTTGAATTAATGAGGTTAATGTCTCAAAATATGTATATTTGTTCGTTATTAGTTATTTTTATCTATTCATGAATAAGAATGCATGTTCTGAAAATGCAGAAATAAAGTTTTTAGCTTATTAATCCTTGCATGCTTGAATTGTTGTTGAACATACCAGTCATTTCCTTACCAGACTGAACTAGGGTGTCGTCTCAGAGCTGGTTGAAGGACTTAAAACTGTTGATCCTCTTAATCCCGAAACATGCAGAGACCGTCCATCTGACTGAAAAGGATTTCTGTTATTACAGTTGTGACCATTACCGGTTTACTGTTTTTAAGGATATTACTGTGATTACTGATGCCTAAGGTTTGCAGTTTGACCCCAGCCAAGCCTTTTTCTAACAGCCTGCTGTCATTTTAAGCTGCATCACAGTGGTTGGTGATCAGCTTCATCACAGTGGTTGGTGATCAGCTTCATTCAGGCTAAGAGCTTCCGCATGCGGCCTGAAGCCCCTGTCTTCAACACTCGATGATTAAAATGATGGATCAATCTTTCAGTGTTTTTTCAGTATTTTATAATTGATTTCTGTGCCATACCACTACACAGTTCAGACTTTTGTGAATGCAGATAGAGATTTTTATACATTTGTGGGTGGAGAAATCAACAGGACGCTTGTTGTAATTAATTGTTCGCATCAGCAAAGCTTTTATCTACAGTAATTTGTTATATTATCCACCTATATGTAATCTGAGCCAAGTGTTTATTAATTTAGAAATTGCAGTGAAAACCTTCAAGGAAGCAGGTGTATTAATGTGATATCACTTAACAATTTGAAAAATCACTTAAAAATCATTTTATTGTTGGGTTTGTCCCCAGAGATAATCATCTGTGTCACATGTTAACTCGAACGGGTTGTGTTTCTTCGTTAATGTGAGAGGAAATTTTGATTGAATGCTCTTAGCTCAACTTGTTCTGCGTACAAATATAGTGGAACGTAAATTCACATGAATCTGTTCCAGCATTTTTAAGCATTTCAAGCAAGTTCTTTTAGAGATGAGGCTGCAGAGGCGTGTAATTTTATACGGCCTCGCGCTATGATTATGACATCACCGAGTTACCTGGAAGACGGGCTCCTATTGGTCAGGTCACTGAGGAATTTTCAGCTTGGGCGTGAAAGCATTTGAGTTGCTGCTGGGGCGCTGAATTAGTTCTATTGTGTCTTGTTGAGCAGCTGCCTGCTTTGGAAGTGGCCCAGCCTCTGTGTCTCTCCTGTCACTGACTCAGCAAACACCAGGCCTGTAGTATGTAGGACGTTTTGCCGCACAACTCCTGACAGGATACAAAACTGCAGGACTTCTGCTGCGGGATTATGAGTGTTAATCCTGTGACCTTCGCCCAGTCTTAGTTAAATCCCTGATATTACAGCAGTACGTCTTTGTTCGGGTATTAAACCCCGACTGCAACCACTAGCTAGATACACCACCAATATGGACAGTGAAATGTACAATACCCTTCTAAAGCGAAATTCATGACTATCCAGTGGCAGTGGTTATAATAATAGTTCATGCATGTATTCCCTAAGCAGCCTAGGTTCCCATACCTGATTGTTTATTTTTGAATGATGAACGTGGTCTGAGTCACTATTCGTCCTGTTAAAGCTATTCTGTCCATATGGCTTTTTCACAGATGGCAATTAATTGAGGTCTGTTTATGTGAAAGATTCATGTACTTGCACCTATCAGCAAACATCCACCAAACATCCATTCACCTTCTAACCACTTTTCCTGGTCTGGGTCTTGAGGAGGAACGCATGCAGTGCAGAGGCGGGATTCGAACCCCCAGTGTGTAGGCGTGAAGAACCTGGGCTACCACCAGCAAGCGTTCATCTTTGTATCCAGATTGGTTTAAACGGTTTTTAAATGACCTCTTTGCGACTTTGTGTTTTACTGCGCAATTTCAAAGCAGAGCAGATCAGCAGATCTACAGTCGACAGGAAAATAATGATTATTATGGGCTGTTTATTCAGAAGGTTCCCCTAGACGGTCTGACCTTGAGGATTGTCGCTATGGTTCTGCAGCGTAAAGAGCAGCGGTGGGGAGCATATCGGCATTAAATGCGGTGTAGCTGCACGGGGGCGTGGCGATATGCTTACTGGGCAGATGTGCTGGAACATCGCTCAGGTGACTCCTGCGCTCAGCACCCCATGAATACCAGCCAGCTCGCCCGCCCTTCCCACGGTCGTGACCGGTGGGCTCGAGTCGGGACCCACTGCGCTTCTCTGCAGCGTCGGCCGCAGGACACCGAGTCGGGACCCACTGCGCTTCTCTGCAGCGTCGGCCGCAGGACACCGAGTCGGGACCCACTGCCGCTTCTCTGCAGCTCCAGCCGGTCAAAATCATAGTCATCTTTTTATTTATTGAAAAGGGCCTTTTTTCACAACTGGGGGATGTTTTCGTGCCACTAAGGCTGAGGGTAGTTTATATATCTATCTTCGGCTTCAGAGCACATTATACTGGATGACTAAAGCACAGACCGCGGCATGCGGCACACACAAAACGATGCACATCTGCAATCCAAATGCATCGTCTCCATCAACACGCTGCCAGGACATGCAGGGACTATTCATGCCTGCACCCGTCACGCTTACACGGCCAGGAAATTACATTATACTAAAAGGGGGAGCATTTTCAATACTCAGGGTCAAACCAGGTCACCTTGTTTTTTTTCCCCCCTCTAACCAGGTAGTTGATCCAGATAAGTAATATTTAAATACTACCGGTTATCCAATAATTACCATATGTGGTAATAAATGTCATCATATGTTCACTCATAATATGAAATTTGAACATGGCGGTTAGGTTTCCTTAGACTATCACTGTAAAGATGATGATTATTATGATTATTATTATTTATAATTATTATTATTAAATATTATTCTGAATTTAATTGTTAAGCGGTTATAATAATAATAAAAGAATAACAATAGTAATAATAAGTTTTATATATTTATATAGTGCCTTTCTCTGCAGCAGCTGAAAAGCTGTGGGATTCACCCCTCATTCGAACCCTGAACTATTTCTCTATCGCTGTGTTTCTCCACTAGCAGAAGGCCGTGCGGCTCATTGTCAGCCGTGACTCCACTTCAGCTTCACACATTTACTTATTATTATTACACTGCTGTTGTTTATATTTTAGTTTGCCTCTAATCGTACATATCCGGTAGCAGCAATTTAATATAAACCACAATTTAATTTAATCGTTTTTGTATGAAATGCCTCTAGGAGGCGCTGGTGACCTCTACCAAAATGATCTGACTGAATACGGGTGTTTAGGTCACCGGTCTCCTGCCATCACACCACCATTTGTCACAGTAGGTCAGACCTCAAATGACTCATTTTAATAAATGGAAATGACTGTCTTTACACAACCTCTGAGACTGTTACAGCCTTTTGTGACATACTTACTCATACACTAGTACCAGTGTGCAGTGACATGCCTTTCGTATCCTGAGCACTTAATTCC
This sequence comes from Hippopotamyrus pictus, assembly GCA_026781145.1. Lineage (NCBI taxonomy): Eukaryota > Metazoa > Chordata > Actinopteri > Osteoglossiformes > Mormyridae > Hippopotamyrus > Hippopotamyrus pictus. Next base: position 15,573,294 of record JAODLC010000036.1, on the reverse strand, counting down.
CTTTTAGGAACTTGACCTTGTTTTTCAGGTCTGACCATAGCCTGTACTGTCAATCAGCTGCTAACATTTAGCTTGTATTGCATTTCTGCAGCAGGAAACAAATTAAAAAGAATTAAATCTGCGCTGGTCTAGTTAATGTATAAAGTGATTTATTTGCATTTTGCCTCCTGTGAAGACGGTTTTATCATGGTCTTTCTGTTGTGGGGTAAAGATCGTACGCTTTACGTTACGTGAAAACATGATTTACTTTTGCCAATATACCACCACACTGTATCGGGGGATTAGTGACCATGAGCTTAAGATACTTCAGGGTTCTTATTTTTTATTTTTTTTTTTTTACAGAAACATAAATCGTCTGTTTAAAATTCTATCCATTTTTATTAGAGGCGTTTTGCGGTGGAGAGTGATTGATTATCTGCTAATGGAAGAGTGTATCGTTCCCCGTTGTTAGTGATTTCATAGTTACCTGTAATTGTTTCACGCCTGTATTCTAGTGTCCTCTGACTGTGTCTGTCTGGCTCTCTTACAGAATAACTTCCTTGTATTTATGGCCGAGCTCTTCTGGTGGTTTGAGGTTGTCAAGCCCCCGTTTGTGCGACCCCGAGTTTTAGATCCTGAAGGTACAAAAAGAAAATAATACTGTATATCATGCTGGCAGCTGAACATACAGACACCTGCAGGTCTGAAAGAATCAACTGCACCTGCTTGGTTCCAGGCCCAGAAGCGAGCCCCGTGTTGAAAAGCATGCCTTCTGTAACCATCTCCAATGTGACCAGGAGAAGCTTTATGGAGAAAACTCCCCCATCAGATAGACCCAGGTTCTCTTCTCTTCATCTCATTCTCCTTTTCGTGAAAGGCAATTTCTTGACATTGTCTTGCATTTATCCTTACTATCTAAGTAATCTTTCCAAAGTATAATAAACAACAATTTACAAATTGGGGGGGGGGGCAAATTATAGTGTCATTGCCTACTTATGTAATTGTATTTGCTGTCAAAGAGCATTGGCACTCAGTGACAGCCATAGAACAGATCTGGCTATAACGCTGCCTAACTGTAGCATATAACGTGTTATTTCCTTAATTATGTTTCCCTCCTTGTAACATTTTTGTCTGTGCTCTGTTTGTCTCTCTTCAAGTTTGCCACTGAAACCACAACCTCAGTCATCAGCATCAGGTAAATTCATTTTATTTTTATTTTTTTATCTTGTCATTGAAATGATCCTCATAGATCCTGTGCCTACTGGCCCCGTTTGTGTGCTAAGTTCTCTTTCGTTCTGTAGGTGTAATCGCACGATCAGCCTCGATGTCTCTTGCGGATGGCTCTGTGGGAACATGGCCCAAAGAGAAAAGGTCATTACTGAAACAGCATCTCGCTCTGACTTAGAAAATACAATCAGTTTGACTTAAATGAACAAAGATGGTGCTGTTGTTAAAAGGTATAAACATCAGGCTGTCCCTAATGATATAATGGGAATTCTGTATCTCTTGTACAGATCGTCTGCGCAAGCAGTATCTTTTGACATCCCTCTAGATAAAGAGAACACGATTCAAGCATCCACACCCCCTGACCCAGGGATGAACAGGTCCATTAGTACGGACGGGTTGAGCTTCAAGGTCAATTATACGTCCAGGAGTTTGAAAAGAAACCTGTCATTCCAGCCTGTGAATGGGCTGAGCAAGACAGAGGGCATCGATGAGGAAGAGGGGTATCCGGGGAGACGTCACTCCGAGACGCAACCAAGAACCCCCCATCCCAGAAACCAGCGGGATTTCCCGAACGGACAGGCCCTGGATGAGCATGGAGAACTCGCGGCCACTCCCAGCATTGAAGAGGCCCTGAAAATCATCCACGATTCTGAAAAGTCACAGAACAGCTTTCACGGTGACCAAGAAAACAATGGGTTCTTTCTGCACTTTCAGGACAGAGGAGCTCTGGCTTCCAGAACGAGGACAGACAATGGCGATTTCGACTCAGTGTCAGAATCGAAGGGGACTGTAACTCCAGACACTACAGAGGTCGATACTGGGATCCATGTGAAGACCGAGGACATTCAAGAGACCCTGGATGAAGATTCATCCCTGAGGGACTACACCATGAGCATGGACCTGGATATGGACCATGATTATGATACGAGAGCCTGCCCCCAAGACACTCCGAGCCCTAGCACCAGTCTGATAAGTGGGAAGTCCCCAGCTGGAAGCACAACCTCCACCAGTTCTGGGGTCAAAATGACAAGCTTTGCTGAGCAGAAGTTCAAGAAGCGAAACCAAATTGAGGGTAAAAGCAGTGGAGGCAGCTCCCAGAAGACCACGCCAGAGAGCGGCGAGATCAATGTCCCACAAATGCTATCCTGGGCAATAACACCTCAGGCAAGTCCCACGCCCCAGTCGCCAAAGGATCCTGCCCAGGAAATGGCATCAGAGATGGTGCAGCTGAAGATGAAGCTGGAGGAGAAGCGGCGGGCCATAGAAGCCCAGAAGAAGAAGGTGGAGGCAGCTTTCTCGCGGCATCGGCAGAGGATGGGAAGGTCTGCGTTCCTCACTGTCGTGAAGAAGAAAGAGGACGGGGCCATTACATTCAGAGAGGAATCTGTAGAGATTGAAGACGGCAAGCTTTCTGCAGACCCTCAGTCCCGTGACCAAAACCTACAACATAGGATTGGCAAACTGGATGTTCCTGATGGTGCTGAACAAAGTCAAGCCAGATTGTTGAAGTCACCCAATGAGGACGGCTTTGGAGAGGCAGATCTTCTAGAGTACACCAAGTCAATCGAGAAGCTGAATGCCTCACTCAACTTCCTGCAGATGGAAATGCAGCGGCTGGCCCAGCAGCAGGAGGTAATCATGCAGATGAGGGAGCAGCAGTCCTGGGTAATCTCTCCTTCCCAGCCCTCCCCTCAGAAGCAGATGCGGGAGCTTCGCCATGCCGCACGCTCCTCAGGGTCACCATCCCCAGCAGACTCTCCTCACATCACCCACCTATCGCCAACTAACGTCAAGAAGAAGTCTGCTTCCTTCCACTCGAAATCCCAAAGGACTCCAAGGCCCAGCGAGCTGAAGATTACCCCTTTCAATCGGGTCCTTACTGTCCCACAGTCGGTGGACAGTCTCCCACGCTTGCGGAGATTCTCCCCCAGTCAGGCCCAGGTGAGCTCCTTTGCCTACCTGGGAGAAGATGCTAAACCTTCAATGGCGACTGAGGCCACAGAGAAAGACCTACATCAAGCTAAGCCCCATGGTGTGACAAAGAGCCTGCCAGCGTCTCCAACCAAAGAGGTTCGGCCAACGCTCCCGGAGCCAGCTGCTGCCGAAGTCAGTTCAGATATGGTGGCGAAGCAGGAACACGTGGAATTCAAGCCCATAGAATCGACAGTGTCTGAGGTCCTGTCGCAGCCCATTACAGAGACCTTCACGCTCATGTCCTCTGGGAGTCCAGCTGATCTAACTGCTCAGAGCACAGGCAATCTGATAGAGGTGCCGTTGTCTGTGCTGAAGCCACTGGATGGACAGATGCCAGATTACAGCAGAGAAAGATGTGGGGACGTCTATGAGGATGACCAAAAGATGTGTTGTGGGTTTTTCTTTAAGGTACGCTTACATCACAGTCCATTCATCAGTGTATGACCTGGTTACAGGCTTGTGTGTGTGATTAAAAGGATATCTTACTTTATTAACTGACTAACATAATTTCAGATCCTACTGGTCTCTCCTCTAGCTTTACTGTTGGGAAATGCGTTACACTTTTTGCGAACATGATGGATTTTGTGTGTTGAGTAGGTAATGGGTTTCTTTACTTTAGTTGGATAGTCTGAGTTTAGATTTAGGTCAGGAGACTTTACTGTTGAATAATTAAATTTCATTGTTATGGGGTTGGCTATGTGGATCTCTCAGACAGTCTGTGGTTGTTCCATGCTAAACATTGCCCATTTTTAACATTATTTAAATGTGAAAACATGTAAACATGGAACATCAAGCAGGTGCACCAAAGTTCAGCTGCCATTTAGAAGATGGATGGATGAATTAAACTATTGTCTTGACCTGACAAAAACCAGCGGCTGATTTCAGGCTTTTCATAGTGTGTCTGCAATGCATTTCCTCTAGGACGACATGAAAGGTGAGGATGGCATGGCGATGAAGCGGGCGGCGCTGTTTGAAAAGAGGCAGAGGAGGGAGAGAGAGACGCAGCAGAGGAAGCAGCAACTAGAAGCGGAGATGGAGCAGAAGAAGGAAGAGGCACGGTGAGTTCATGGCTAGGCCGTGTTCCCAAAACGCAACCCATTAGGGAATCCCGCCGTAGCCCGAATGTCAGCCGAACAGAAAACGGAGGAACCTGAAGGAACGTCTAAATGTGTTATCTACAAAATGGAACTTCAACAGGAAGAAAAAAGGTCTGATGAGCAGATTCTTTGGGAGCCAAAAAGTATTTCAACCCACGCAATTGGTCGAGTCTTAAACATGCTGCCGAAGTATCGTCTCAGTACCACAGCTGGCTTCTGTAGCTTTTATCTTATTATTAGAAGCTGGGCTTTGCTGTGGTTACTCAGTCTATCAGTCTTCTGTTCCCAGGTATGGCAGGTTTTATTTGTATCGTATTGGGCTTGTTTTTGTTTGCTTGTTTGTTTGCTTGTTTTTGTTTGCTTGTTTTTGTTTGCTTGTTTGTTTGTTTTTTGTGGCTCCATTTTCATTCACCTTCTTCCTCAGGATGAAAGCTGAGGAGGAGCGTCAGAAGAAGGAGGAGGAGAAGGCACGCCGGGAGTTCATCAAGCAGGAGTACCTCCGGAGGAAGCAGCTCAAGCTGATGGAGGACATGGACACGGTGATAAAACCGCGTCCAGCCGGCAGCAGGCAGAAGAAGCCCCGCCCCAAATCCATTCACAGGGACAGCTTGGAGTCCCCTAAGGCAGGGCCAGGTAACCCTGGACACAGCTTAGCGAGGAGTCTGTTCCCTGCCTTGCCCTCTGGCGGCATCTTGCTGAGACCCACCTGCAAGCCTCTCGCTGCAGCTGTTTTTATCCTTTTATCCTGTCCTCTGTTTCTCAGTCCCTCTTGGCATCACCTGATGGCACCCAAAGGACACAAAGCTTTATCCTTACATTATTAATCTGTCACATCTTTTACTAATCTGCATCTTCTGGCTTCAAACCATCCACTTCTCTTCGATTTTTCTTGAATTAGCGTTCTGCTGATTTAACTCCCTGGATAGAGCCTGATCTGCAAAAATTTTCTCTTCTGCAATTTGCAAATTGCTTGCGATTGTGACGGATGTGTTGATTATACAGTTTATTATAAAATGGACTCTTTACCAGACTGTTAAAAATGGGTTTTTATTCAAGGTATCATCAGTGGTGGATTGTGCCTAGAGTACCAGAAGTGGAAGTGGCTAAAAAGGATTAAACACAGCTTTTATAAACAGCTTTTTTTATATAAATGGATTTACAAATTAATAAGAGGCACCACAGAGCAGCTGCAGGTTGTGCAGGTCTGTCAAAGCTCAGCGAACAGACTCGTTGTGTGTCCGTTGTGACTGTTTGTTCTCTGCCGATGTTTTGTCTCGCATCCAGGTTCACGGCCCCGTGTCTTTTCAGTCTCCAGTCTATCTTTGGCTTCGCTTAACCTGGGAGACAACGCCAGCGTGCAGTCTGACAAGAGGAGCCCCAGGTGAGCCTCCTGCCCTGATATCAGCCAAGCTCGCGCCACAGTCGTGCGGCACAGAATCAGTCCTGGACGTACGGGGAGTTCGGGGCTGACGAGCCCAGACCTAGCTTGGAAGCAGGTGGCCAGATACAGATGTTTGTTAGCCAGTAATATCTGGGGTGGATTAATGCATAGACTGTCCTAGGCTATAGCCTTGGGCCCCAGCAAACAAGGCCCTGCCCCTGCTTGGGAATAATGCAACGGTTAGTTGAATTGCTTGAATGTCCATGCTGTCTGTCTATAACCCCCAGATAAGTTTATCCACCCCTGAATAAAATACCATATTACATTTAAAACAAATTCTAGGCTTTCCCAGTGACACGCCACTCTCAAAAGACCCATGTCAGCATGTCCGAGAGGCTCAGAGAATGAAAACCAGTCTTTATTCTGTAAAGTAGGTTAGGAGGCTGAGTGTCTCTCCCTCTCAGTGCTAAACAGTGACATCTAGTGTTGGTGGCGCACGTGCAGAGCCGCGGGTGGAACTGAGCAGACTGCTCTTCTCTGAGCATTTTGTTCCTTGGAGCCTGTAGCACGCAAAGCGAAAAGATACAGGTGTCTGAGAAAATACACAGCCTTCGTCCCTCCTATGATGGTAGGGTCACTGTGCATTGAGGGGACCTATAGTGGGATTAAGTGGACATTCTACCAACTGCAAAAGGGGGGGAGTAATACGTCCCATACAGGGTCATGGGGGGTCTGGAGCCTGTCCCAGGCAGCAAAGGGCACAAGGCAGGTCTAATCTATGCTGGAATTTCTATACGTTATTGGCTATCAGTGTAACACCTCCACTATGTAACTTAAGGAGAGGTTTGTACTTTCTGTGTTCTCACCACTTAGCATTTGTCAATCTAAAGCAATAAATTTCTACATACCGTGTCTTCTCTTCCACATTTTCTCCCTGCTTTCTGAATTTATTAGAAGAAGTAGCTTAGCCTCAGGAAACCTTTGCTTCTTTTTGAGCCCCACAGCAGTGAAAAATTCAAGGTCAGTCCTTCTAGTCTAATCCGTCACTCCATTGCCGCACCTTCTGCCATAAACCATGCTCACGGCATCGCTGTGCGACAGCAGCTTTGGCCTTGGCTTTGGAACCACGGAGAACCGAACTGTGGCTCAGTTAGCCAAGTGCATAACTGAGTGCGTAAGAAAAACTCTGGGATCTTTTTGACTGGACGTTTCAAAGGCATCATCAGTTACACCTCCCTGCAACCGCTGCGAAGCATCAGCTCCACTCGTACGTCATCGCAGTGCCACCTGCTGCTTCCCCGCCATTTCTGATGCTAGGCTTCACGCTCCTCATGGCACAGTTCCTCAGCTCTGTATCAAAAATGCTGCAGTCATTGCTTCACTGCCCTCGCTCGCTTTCCAGGACACTTGGCCTGTAGTCATCGATGTTGCTTTCTTCTGAAAATAATATTTTATAATATTGTCGTCATTATTATTATAGAATCTTTCACATCAACATAGGCTAATGTGCTTGCTACGCTTCAAACAGGAGAGAGGCCTCTGTAATGTTTGTCCCCCCGCCCCCACAGGTCTGATTCCGCGGATGGGTTTCTCTCTCCCTGCCGAACCGGAAGTCGCAACGGAGAGAAGGAATGGGAAAACGCCTCCACAACTTCGTCTGTGACCTCCAACACGGAGTACAGCGGTACGGCTGCCCCACAAGCTGTTTTCATGCACACCGAGCCAGCTTAGGTCGGCCTGGACAGATGGTGCAAATAAAACCCGTTTCGCATCAAAGACACTGATCACCAGGAGGCCCTGTTACTGAGGTGACAGGAACAGCCCTGTGCTCCATCACCGTCCTGAAAATAGATCGAGGCCCACCTAAGTATGCTCATACCCGGTACAAACGCCAGAAGGACGTGTCCCGAAAGGGATCTGTCGCGTTTAAGCGGGACTGTGCGAAGCTAATGCCGTTCTTAACTTCCTGCACAGGCCCAAAGCTGTATAAGGAGCCAAGTGCCAAGTCTAACAAGCATATCATCCAAAATGCCCTTTCCCATTGCTGCTTGGCTGGTAAGGTTAACGAGGGCCAGAAGAGCAAAATACTGGAGGTGAGAGGTCACTTTTTTAAGCAGGTATTGAAGTATTCTGTAAATGTCAGTGTGAGGAGGTCATGGAGGTGTGACTGTGGTCTTCTCAGGGGGGAACAAGTCAGTGCTCGAGAAAATAACTCATCCGATTTGTTTCTAATGCTCATGAACACAGGCTTCTGTTAAACCGAACCGTAGATCTATTTTAACAGAGTTTTGTAGATACCTGTTTGTCGTTGCCATTTCCTTGCATCAGTCGGTCCCAAGAAGAGTCATTGTCAGACCCATTTAGTCGAATGATCTTGAATTTCTCTCGTTTTAAAAGCAACGGCTCATTTCAGGTTTATGTAACATAGCACAAAGATGTTGTCTTAGCATTCTATGCTAATTCCAGTAGACCGGTCATGATCGCTTGATGATGATTCACACGTTTTTGTTGTTGCCTGTTAATTACGCGGACTTTGACTCGTCTGACCAAATGTTCCTCTGCAGGAAATGGATAAATCGGAGGCCAACAACTTCCTGATTTTGTTTCGAGACTCGGGCTGCCAGTTCAGGTCCCTTTACACGTACTGGCCTGAGATGGAGGAGATCACAAAGCTGGTGGGCATCGGGCCAAAGAGCATCAGCCGCAAGATGATTGAGGGATTATACAAGTACAACTCAGACCGGAAGCAGTTCAGCCATATCCCGGCTAAGACCATGTCGGCCAGTGTTGACGCCATTACAATCCACAGCCACCTCTGGCAGACCAAGAAGCCAGGCACGCCCAAAAAAGTATCCATCCAATCCTAGTATGACAAGTCATTTTATTGGTTAATTTATTTTTAAATCCAGGAACATTCACATTCATTTGCACTTCACTGTTTCCATGACGACGTACCGCACGCGATTCCAACAACGATAATTGAGAAACATTTATTTCGTTCCTCTCTGTTTTCAACGTGAACACAACTCTGCTCAACTTATGCACAACTGGAATGTAAAACGCTTTTTTTTAAGGATATCCATCAAGTATGAGAAATGATTAACTCTAATTGTATTATAGTACATGTGTGTTGGTGGTTTTTTTTTCGTAAGTGCCAAAACCCAGCATTTGGGTATAGTGGTGATTTTTGTTTGGTACACTGAGCACTGAATGCTTTTCGTCTGTATGGAGTAAGCTTGCTGATCTTTGTTGGCATCTGTGGCCTTGTGCTTGTCTGCGTTTGAATGTTGCCTCGACAAGGCATTAAGTTATTCCATAAGATGACTTCCAATACAGGTCAGTTTTCTCTTTTTTTGTAATTATTTATATATTTTTTTTCAGATGGTCTGGAGATTGGGGGCCAAAATAAATCACAGATACCATGTTTTCTAGCTTGCTGGAAAAGGGTAGAAATATGGACTTTGTATTTTATTTATCTGCGTTTTAAGGCTTCCGAGTTATGTTTTACTGACGGATATGCAGCAGCCGTCCGTTTGTGCACAGGCTTTCTGGTACATAACACTTTTGATTCTGTCTGAATCGACTTCACAGGCTAAAATATTTAGTCATTCACATGAATAATGCTATGGTGTGATGTCTCTTACCTAGAGTGGCACAGGAATCTGTTATGTCCATTAGGTTATCATCAATTCCCAACTATGTCTAGATGAACCCTTTACAGGTGTTGTTTACCATCAGAAAATAATATACTGTCACCAGTTCCACACAGAAAAACTTCATACTTCCTAATTATTTTGGGGAAACTGGATTAGAATCCTTGCAGACAATTTCCATTCATATCAAGCACTATGATTCGTAAGAATATATCCAGTCGTTATTTCTTCAGGGTTGTATTTATCTAAAACTTTAAATATAAACATTTTCTTATTTATCAAATAAAAGTTGTATTCATTTTCAGCTTAAAAATATTTCAATTTCGTAAAGGTTTTGGAATGTACATTTTTGATACATCCAGACTTATTTCCTTTTTTAATTACATGGTCTTCCAGGAAACATGTCCACGTGGAGCTGTTTACAGAAGGAGAATGACACACATGGTGTGCAGAGCAAAAGTACAGTTTGCAGATTCCTGTTTTGCCTATTAGTAACATTCACCACCTAAGATGTTCTGTTTACGCTGTTTTATATGTTTGATTGCTTCTCATGTGTATGTATAGTTGAATTGTGTTTTATTCCTGTTACTGTAAATATGTCAAGGCAGTCAGTAATTGTATATTTGTTCAGCATCTATCAGAGACCACTGTTTTCATCTTGTCGTATTTCAGGATGAATAGCTTTAATGTAATTTTAATTAAAGGGGCTGTCATCAGCTTTTGCTACTTTTCCCACTTTCCTCATGATCAACACTTGTGTTACAGATGTATAGGACAGATTCTCTATAATACTGATCCCTCTACCCTTTGCATGAAGACATAACCTTAAAAATTAAATTGAAAGTGTTCAACTAACACTGGCGAAATTTCCATCATTAAATTTACATGAGTGAGATGCTTTGATAAAATTTTTATATATACTGACCTTCATACCAGTTAAATTTCCATTCATCAGCTAAAAGAATGTATTGTTTTTGTAGATTTACCTATTGCACAAAGAATTGTTTTTTAATTATATAAAGAATTTTACACTTTATTTAAGATTGTTGCCAGAAATATCAGTTTTTCCCATCTTTTATCAGCTAAAGTGATTTGAATTTTACAAACTTTTACAAATAATATTTATCCAGTAAAGAAGAAGTTTACATTCCATCGTCTAGTGGCAAAAGGTGCAAACATTAATTGCAGGACATTCTGGTATAGTGGTGCGGGACTGGGACTGGACCAGAACGGTTCCTAAAGCTGACCTGCAGATTGCTGTATTTCCTGTAACCCTAAAACCCCCCACAAACGACTTGGTGCTTCAATTGGAAGGTACATTTATAGAAGTGTCGTACACGCTAATCGCGAGTGCTTCTAATCCAGGCAGTGTGTATAATTGCAGCCTCTGTGGTACATGGTTGATATATTTGGATTTATTCGGCTGTTTAAAGCCGAGATTGACGACTGTTGTAAATGAGAACGATCGGGGATTTTTAAGGTGATCTGTGAGCTCATGTCCGTCATTATGAAGCATCGCTTCAGCTTTTTCTTTAGACGCTGTGCTGTCATAAAGTGTCATATTGCTGGTATTTTTTTTTCTTTGCATTAAATAAAGTAAGCATGGCCTCAAGTGTTTTTTTTTTCACTTCAGCATTTTCAGTTTAAACAAACTAAACTGTCTCTGGACACTTTATATTTGAAAATGATTTTCGAATAAAACAAATTTGTCTAGAGACAATTAGAGTTTGTTTTAAAAGGATATATCGGGGATGTTTTACTTAAATGTTACTTAAAGTAAAGCATCATTTGGAACATCCTTTGTTAGATCACAATTATAACTAGTGGTTATTCCATTATAAAGAGATGTTCTTATCAAAACGACCTAATATTCAAGATAATTATATGTGAATTTATTATTGGGGATATGTAAGCTTGGCGTTTGAACATTCTATGTAAAAAGACAATGAGACAAAAAAGGTTTTGAAATTAACCTGTATTTTCTAACTTCTCGCTCCTTTTTTTCGGGAGGTTGATTACCATGCCATATCGGTGTCTGCTTAAGGGGGAAGTGCCAATTCCCTGTGTAAAAAACCATTAAGACCCCACCACTTCTTGTTGGACTGCAAAACTTACCAATTTCTGGATTCTTAATGTCACCAGGATAAGTGTACAGATGGTTGCCGATTAATCTGTATTAATCAATCCCGATTTAAAAAAAAGACTTAAAATATTTTACCTGCATTCACCATTGTGTAAAGTTTAATGATACTTGTATGAATGTGAACAATTCTGTGAAATGGGACATAAATGTCACAGCAGAAGTTTCTCTTTTTGCATTTTAGAAAGGTTAAGGCCACCAAAGCTGAGATAGAGGACATGGAAAAGGTGCTAATTGACTAGGCCCAGCTTGCGGTCCACAGAAGGCGCAGAGACAGATGGGGTTTGGCGGTGGAGATGCATCATACATTTAACTACTCCGGGTAGATCATCTGCACACGCTAAGCCTGCATTGGCGACCTCCTCGCCATAAGAAACAAAGGGGGAAAGTCACTGGCAGGGACTATAACTAAAAACTCACTCGATATGGATTGACTTGAACATCTTGGTTGTGTTTTTACAGTACATTGCATATTACATCAAAACATCACTAAATAATGGTAATTGTGTTGCAATTGGGGATACTTCAAATAATTTGCATTCAGAAATTTACTTTGAACATTATTATAGCGTTACTACGTAATATGACAAAAAAACAGCCTATTTCTGACACTCGCTGGAACACCTGCTTGATCATATATTTCCTATATTAAAGAATAACGTCTGTTTCTGTCCCAACCCCCCCATAGACATCGCATTTGTTGATGTCTCCGTTTTGTACGTCCTGCGGGGGTTTATCGTTTGCAGCTATTGGAAATTACTTTTCTGGTCTATCTAAGTGTCTGTTTATAAAGTCGTGAAATTACTAAAAACACGCAATAACAAACATCAGCTTAGACCTACCTGTTAATTCTGCGCAGGATTGATTCTGTTTCAGTGACCAGGTTCAGACCTACAAATCCTCACCTGATACGATTCCCGGAGGTTTGTGGGTCTGTGTGCGCACAACCCAACCTTTATTTTACTTAAAGGTATTTCAAGGACCTATAACCAGCATCAAAGCAGGTAAATGGGCGCAGTGTCTTTTCCTACGCCGACGTCCGGGGTAGGAGGGAAGGTCCCCGCTGCGCCGCTTCTGAGCGCTTTTTGACCACAGGCGCTCCGGAGGGTTTGCCGGCGATCGCCTGGGTGCGGAAGGTAGATGCTGCGATCTTCTTGGCAACTAGGAGGTTCGTTACCAAAAAACGATGGGCGGAGAAATGCTGGGGATAGAGAAACTGAGAACGGGGGGTTTGTAGCTGAACTCCAGCAATCCCGGATTAAAAAGGGGCGCTAACGATATTTGTACCGGAGAACTTCGATCTCTGCCACCGTTTCATGTGTCTGTAGCGGCGTCCAGGTGAGATTGTAACCCTGCTCTGGAAACGGAACCGCAATGTTACACCGCTTGCTTTTCCGATCCCTTCGTGGGCGCGTTTCATCCGCAGCGTTTCTGTCGGTGATGGCGTATATTCAGTTTCATACATTTAACTGCGGTCATTTCATGAATGTAATGAGCACCGACGCTGCGCCACTGCTGTGTTTTGCGGGGGGACTGGATGAGTGAAATCGACGATTGCTGGTATTTATCGTTATTTGTACTGTTTAAATTGTCGACGTGTCGCTGTGAGGCGTTTGTGAAGCTGTTCAGGTGCTCAGTCGTATAAATAAGGTTTAAGTGACCCATTGAGCAGAGCTGCTATTTAGTCCAGTTTCATTGCACAGCATTTGTTCGCTATCTGATCTCATTCCTCTTCTCTGGTTTTTATGTAAATCATGTAATTGTTTCTAATATTTTTTATTAGTAGGGACACTGAGTAGGGATCGAGTTAAAATAATTAAAACCTAATGTCTATACTAAAAAGGCAGACTACATAATTACGCAATTGGCATAACTTTTTTGTTTTAAAATAGGTGAAACTAGGTATTCCGGGGTGTGGACCACCTTAAATTGTCATTACATCATAAAGTGTTAAATCGTCGAATCGTAATAAGATATTGTAACATACCTGCAATGGAGCGCCACCTTCCTCTCGTTATTATAAGGCGTATCACTCATTTTCATTTAAGGGGTCTGTGGCCACTGCTTCGGAAAGGGCGATATGTAAAATATACTATTCAGAGATTGTCCAATTGGTAGCATTACAATAGGCGTGAACTTTAGTCTGAAATATAGTTAAATACACTCTCAGAAAAAAGGGTAAAAATATGTACCTTTACTTGTCACTGGGGCTGGTCCTTCAAGGGTCTGCCAATTATACCCTTAACCGTAGGTAATTGTATCCTTTTAAGGTACTGAAATGGACTCTGAAGTAATGGATCTCATAGTCTTTCTGTATCATTGATGGTACATTAATGTCGTTTGTACCTTTGGGATGTTCCTCTGAGTCCGTTCCTGTACCTCAGAAGGTACGGTTACAAGGGTACTGCCCCAGTGACAAGCAAAGGTACAAGTTTTTACCTTTTTTTCTGAGAGTGTAGGCGTTTACCAATGTTTACTCCAAATTATAGGCCTACTATCGGCATGTAAAGTTGGTTCCATCAGTCTCTAACATCTTCATACTGGCATTTCCATCATGGTTGAAGACCTAGAGCTTCATTTAAACCTATTTCCTGATTCACTTTTTTTTTCTTCTCCATCTTAAAGTAGGACAACATGACTGTAGAGGAGGTCATTAACATCAGGGAGACAGAGATCATAAAATTGATCCTAGACTTCCTCAACTCTCGCAAACTGCACATCAGCATGCTGGCTCTGGAGAGGGAGAGTGGCGTCATCAACGGCCTCTATTCGGACGACATGCTCTTCCTCAGGTGAGACTCGCTGCACTGCTAAGTGAAGGATACTGAGAGAACATCTAGCATGTCAGCTTCCTGTGCCTGCCGGCCCGTATCAGTGTTATAATGCCGTGCCGTATCAGGGTTATAATGCCGGCCCGTATCAGTGTTATAATGCCGGCCCGTATCAGTGTTATAATGCCGGCCCGTATCAGTGTTATGATTTCGGGCCGTATCAGTGTTATAATGCCGGCCCGTATCAGTGTTATAATGCCGGCCCGTATCAGTGTTATAATGCCGGGCCGTATCAGTGTTATAATGCCGGGCCGTATCAGTGTTATAATGTGTTCTGTATTAGACTTCTCACTTATTTGCCTTCTGAAGATCTTGATAGTGGTGGGTCTGGCATATCAAATCAATTATTAAACTACTTAAAAATGGAGTAACTAGTAAGAGTGGTTATGGGGAAAGATCTGTACCCCAAAGGTTCAAGGAAAGACTTGTATTACTGTTCAAGCCTATAGTCGTATCATTTGTTGTAACAATGGCATTTTATAATCAGAGGATGAGTGGTCTTCTTAAAATTGTAAATCACTCAAGTTAATTCTGAGGCCTCCATTCAGACTGCCAGGCTAACGGGGCAGAGCTATTAGGGCTCCCAGTGGCTGATGTGGTCTCCGTCCTTTGCTAGCCTTCACATCCTTTGTGAATTTGTCAATCGCTTGGTTTAGGCAGCTGGTGCTGGACGGCCAATGGGACGAGGTCCTTCAGTTCATCCAGCCTTTGGAGTGCATGGAAAAGTTTGACCGAAAGAGGTAACAGAGATTTTGTAGCCTAGCATTTGGTATAATGCTATAATGTAGCAGTTATGGGGGTGTATTCTACAATTAAAACCTTAAAGTAACATTGTACATAGAATAAATGTAGGTAAGAATAACCAGTATAATTATTGGAGCACCGCAAGTAAAGTTTGCTTGATCTGTCCTTCCAATACAATTTTATTGCCCAGAAAGGTGTGTCATTAAATCAATGTACAAGAATCCATCGACCTGCTTCATGTCAAGTAATATCCAACTGCATTTATGTCCGAGGTCCATAGTAAATAATATACACTGAGAGATAGATGCCAGAACCCCGCATAGTAGTATGCTAGCGGCTGTATCGCTTAGTGCACCAGGTGCAGGAGAATGGGCAGCACTGCTGGTCGTATATTGACCGACTGCCCATAATTAATTGTGATACAGTTTGCATGCAGTGATGTCTATGTGATGGACAGCTACCATAAGCAGATATGATGTGGATACAGTACCTGCACTGTGCCAGTTTGTTGCATGGAAAGAAAATTACTGCACTGTCCAATAAAATATAATTTCACTGCAGCTTCAGGTGCCATCATCTTTCCTCAGCTGCCGGTGTTTGGTACTGTGTGCATCTTTTGATTTCATAGTGCAATTCTTGCTTAATTTTTCATTAAATTTAAGTGCAATCTCTTTATTATAAAGTGATGTGATTTTGTAAAAATATTTTCATTATTACTTGCCATAGAGTACTGGATATATTACAGTACTGCACTTAATGTTTTCCCTCTTCCCTGTAACTATCAAGAAACGCCCAAATTCACTTTCAGCTGGTGATTTCGGTCAGAAATAGACACAAGTCGACGGATACCTATATATTAAAATATGTATAAATGATCATTTACCTAATCAGAACTTACAATGTATTTGATTTTATGTCTTTGATCCTTTGAATGTATATGCAGTAGTATATTGATATTATTATTGGTTATTGAATTTATAATAATTATGAATATGTTGGCTACAAAGGCACCATTGAAAAGCTTAAAGGAAATTTTTCCAGACCTAAAACTCTGAATATATTCTAGACTTTTCTGTGATAAATTTGTAATAAATTCAATTAAATGGGCAGTGTGTGGCTCAGCGGACTAAGCCTGTGTGCCTGTAATCAGAAGGTTGCCGGTTCAAACCCAGCCTCGGCACATCAGCGGGTCCTTGAGCAAGAACCTTAACCCCCAGCTCCCTGGGTGCCGCTATGGGAGGCTGCCCTTCGCAGACAGCTTACTCTGTGAAAAAGAACAGTTTGACAGAGGCGTAAAGACAGTTTCCCCAAGGAGACCATAAAGTATCGATGATTATTATTATTTAAATCCACCAAATAAGTGTTTTTTTGTCCACACAGCGCCATACTCTGCCCAGTGCACTGGACTGGTGACCTATTCAGACCACACCCCACCCAGTGCCTCATGCTTAGCTGGATAAATTCAGTGTCTCTGTGACCCTGAATAAACGAGACAGACTATAGTTATTGCATCAGTTTCGTCTCTAGATATTCCTCTCCATGTGCTTCACAACGTGCTGTTTTTGGTTTCGTTTTGTTTGGGTTTTATTTGTCGTTCACCGCTTTCTCTGAATGTCCAGGGCATAGATTTGGGTGTGGATGGGCTGGACATGTCCCTATGAGTATTGTGGGAGGTCCGT
Organism: Hippopotamyrus pictus; assembly: GCA_026781145.1. Taxonomy (NCBI): domain Eukaryota; kingdom Metazoa; phylum Chordata; class Actinopteri; order Osteoglossiformes; family Mormyridae; genus Hippopotamyrus; species Hippopotamyrus pictus. The sequence continues at coordinate 15,556,589 of JAODLC010000036.1, read as the reverse complement.
GTGTGTTTAGGGGGGCTGGGGATTTGGGGCTGATTTGGCCCCCACCAGTGCTGAAACCAAACCCACGTCCTTGCTGCACGTCCCCAGATTCCGCTACATTATCCTGAGGCAGAAGTTTCTGGAGGCTCTCTGTGTGAACAACGCCATGTCCGCCGAAGAGGAGCCCCAGCGTGTAAGTGGGAGCGCGTCTGAGGAGCCCCAGCGTGTAAGTGGGAGCGCGTCTGAGGAGCCCCAGCGTGTAAGTGGGAGCGTGTCTGAGGAGCCCCAGCGTGTAAGTGGGAGCGTGTCTGAGGAGCCCCAGCATGTAAGTGTCAGTGAAGGGCTTTTTAAAGGCAAGTTGATTCTTTGGGCAAAAAAAATGAGCCAAACCCAAAATTGCGTAATATTAACCTTTTAATGGTCTTACCAACAAATCATAGGTCAGATAATGAGCAACAACTGAAATAGTGCCTCCAGAGGCCTGTGGGAAAGCGCTGGAAATGGGGAAATTCACTGACATGGTCTTCCTGTATGCAAAGGTAAAATCACGGGAAGATTAATATGTTTGACATAAAATTTGAACTAACACATGTCTGGGTGTTCAAAGTATTCTAAAATATGTTCTAGCTATTTGCTGTTGAGTCCATTAAAAGCTTAATCTTTTGGGTTTGGCCCTTTCTTTGCCCAGGAGTGAACAGCTCAAACATTCAAAACCCAGAATCTTTTTGTATCACAAAGGCGTTTGTTTTTTATTTTCAAAGTCTCCAGAAGGGGGTGTTCTTGTGTCGCCGTGGTGATGAGAGGATTGTGGCCTTTGTGGGTTTTGGGTTGAACTTCTGCCCCAGTTCTTTTCAGTGTTTATGGGACTTGTATTGCTCATATTCTGTTGTCATCCACAGTCTAAGTCTAAATTTCCCTGTGTGTGTGAGAGTTATGTATAAAATAAATTGGGGGTGTCCCCACAATGTGATAAAATCCTGTTTTTTTTTTTTTTATGTTATGGAGACCATTTTCTCCGGTCCCCACAAGTGCAAACTCAAGGTTCAGTTAGAAAAATCCGTGACTGCAATCAAAAAACTAAAAATGTCAAAAGCCTTATATGTTGTTCGGTTACTTATGGCTAAGGTCATCATTGTTGGGGTGAGGGTTATGCCCATAGAAATGAATGGCGAGTCCCCACAAAGCCATGAATGCAAACGTTTGTGTGTGTGGGTGAGCGAGAGAGAGGGAGGCTGACTAATACACCTCCTGTTCTCGGTGCTCCTGCAGCTGGAGTTGACCATGAGGGAGGCAGTCCAGTGTCTCCACTCCCTAGAAGAGTGCTGCCCGTCCAAGGAGGACTACCGCAAGCTGTGTCTGCTGCTGACGCTCCCGCGACTGACGCACCACGCCGAGTACCGCGACTGGAGCCCCAGCACTGCCCGCGTGCGCTGCTTCGAGGAGGCCTGCGCCATGACGGCCGAGTTCATCCCGGCCGACCGCAAGCTGAGCGAGGCGGGCTTCCGGGCCGGCGGCGACCGCCTCTTCCAGCTGCTCATCAAGGGCGTGCTGTACGAGTGCTGCGTGGAGTTCTGCCAGAGCCGGGCCACGGGCGAGGAGATCACGGAGAGCGAGGTGCTGCTGGGCCTCGACGTGCTCTGCGGCAACGGCTGCGACGACCTGGACCTCAGCCTGCTGTCCTGGCTGCAGAGTCTGTCTCCGGACGTCTTCTCCTGCGCCTTTCAGCAGAAGATGCTCAGCATCCAGGTGGACAAGCTGATGAGACCGACCAAGGCGGCCCAAGCAGACCTCCTCACCCCCCTCATCAGCAAGCTGTCCCCCTGCCCCGTGTCCCCCGTGCGCCGACCCCAGTCCGCCGACACCTACATGTCCCGGTCCCTCAATTCCGCCCTGGATGGCCTCACCAGCGGTCTGTCCGGCAAGGAGAAGCGAGTGGCCGATGTCAAAAACAAGATCTCGCCCTTGTCGCACTCCTTTGCCAACTTCCAGTACTCTGGTGGAGCGAACCTGAGCCGGAACCTGATGGATAACTCGGGTTTCCACGCCAGGGACTCTCCTGAGAGGTCGGACCCACATTCCAGAACCTCCTGTTCTTATCATCATTTCAGAATTGGAATTACTTGCATCTTCCAGATCTGGCTCTGAATCTCAAACATTCATCATGCATTTTTGTGATCAGCTGCCATGTTTAGACATTTGGTTCATTATTGCTTGACAGATGGTGGGCTGTTATGAGAGCTGAATATTTTTTTATATATGAGCAGCATCAAGAATGTGATGTTCCTGCATGTATTGCATTGCACAGCATATAGTATATGTGGGTATTCTATTGAGTGCACTGGTCTCAAACACATTGTTATCAGGCACCAAGTACAGTTTTGTGTTTCAGGTTGAATAGTTTCCCAGGTGTACAGGACAGAAGGGTTGTTTCATTACATAACCCACTATTACCATGCGTAGTACAGTCCCTGAATGAGAATCTGGCCCATTTCATGATTCTGAATACTGTCTAGCAAAGCTGAAAAGTGTTAAGTATGAGGTGAATGCAAGATATTTAATTGGGTCTGTCTAGTTTGTGACTTGGATTTCCCTCCTTAATGCTGCAGGCTGGACGTTCCAGTGGATAGTAGGGCAGGTTCTGGGTCACCCCATTTCCCACGATCCTCTTCAGCTCCCGGTGGCGAGGCTTTGTCCTCTGAGAACAATGAGGTAACCACCCTCCCCCCCAGAAAATTGTCTAGACCAAGTTGGTGATTTTTTGTATTCCTTTTACTGCAGTCTGTAGGTGCTAGGTTCCACATAAGGCATTGTCCTCTTTTGTCGCCATTCTAAATTTATCAGGTCATAAATCCCAGTAAGTATCTTGTCTGGTCAGCATTGCAGAGGGAAGGGCGAGATCATACCGTTAGGATTTTACTACATTTGCTGCATACGATTGGTCGATTATACCCCCCTTGGAAGGGTCACATTATCGATTCCTGCAGTGACCACGCCAGAGTTGGCATCTCGACATTCGTTGTATGCTGGTTCCAGGGCAGAATTGGCAGGCTCGTTATCACAGATTCTAATGATTAATACGTGTTAGGCTGGATGCAGGCTATTTATCTGGGTATGAAATGTTTTTAATTCAGCAGTACATTTTAAATGTATCCGAGCAGCCAGCCTGGCGTTGATTTGTAAAGGCAACTGTAACCCAGGGGCCCAGTGGGATGGGAACTGCAGATTTGCAGAGGGGGGAGCAGTGCCGTGACTCACTGCCGTTTTGGCGTTGTGGCACTCGCACTGCACCCCCGTCCCGTGCCTCACTGAGTTATACCCCCTCGCCGCCCAGTTCCAGGAGTACTGCAGGCAGCGCATGCGCGTGCAACAGCACTTGCAGCAGAAGGAGCAGCAGAGACAGCTGTACCGGCAGATGCTACAGGAGGGGGGGGTACACCAAGAGGAGGGGCCCAAGGCGCAGCAGAATCTCACTGAGAAGTTCCTCAACAGGTCAGCCTTCCAGAGCACGTCTGCTTTCTCTTGGACAGCCTTCAGTAGACCTGCTTCCTTGGCTTTGCAAATTATTCTAGAGGAATATTCCAAACCAGGAGATGTTCCACGGGGATTTTAATGTTAATATTAATGAGTTTTCTGATCATTAAGCAATAGTGATGCAAAATCCTGGGAATTTTTCCGTTAATTCCTACATATTCCTGTTAATTCCCATGGAAAGTTTCCAACTTGAAATATTTCCTAAATTCCCCAGCTTAACTTCCCATGGAGCATGTCTGTTTTTTTAAAATACACACATTCTCTGTACTTACCTATAGGTCCTTTAGGATGATGTAAATACGGCATCAGACCAATGCCGCGACAGCAGTATGTTGTCATAAGATCCGTGTTCTGTCTTTTATTTTAATTTGTTACGCTCCCATTATCCACAAATGCGTTATGTTTGACAGAATTTTGTAAAATGTCAGCTTTCCTCTGCCTTAGGAAAGAGCCTGATTTGTATGTTGTTACAATACATAGAAGAGACATTAAAACATTGTGGCCTATACAGGCCAATATTCTACACATCTCTGGGGGAGAAGTTTATTAAGAGCTCAGTTTAATGTAGAAGTGTATTATCAATTAATGAATATTTTCAAAGCTTATGAACTGCAAGGCCGTTTCTCCTCTTTTGGATTACACTTGTATTGAGGCAGCAGGGGAAACAGCATGTTTGTCAGAATCTGCTCTGTGGTCAGATTAACTGCATGCAGGCGTTTGTCCATGCAGGTCCATTCAGAAGCTGGAAGAACTGAATGTGGGGATGGACCACCTTGGCGGTGACGTGCAGTCCCTGAGCCAGCAGTGCAACGAGACGCTGAGGAGCACAGGCTCCGCCCACAACAACCAACCCACCAATCAGACTCTTGAGGGACAGATGCTGCGGGGTGGCCCTAATGTGGTGAGCAGCACGCCCCAGATGGACAGAGCCTGTGTCATGCCCCTGCTGACGGAATCCCCAATTCTCATCCCCCGGAGGTGAGTGGACCTTCTCAAGCAGGCAGTTCCCACAGCAACGCCGCTAGGCTCACACCTGACTGATGTCCAAGGGAGATGACTTGTGTGGATGACTGTGGCATGGCTGTCTAACCCCAGTATGCAGAAGGGCAGGACTGGCCAGGCTGGTGCTGCAGAGCAGTCTGACTGCTCCCTGACCTGCAGCAGGCTCATGGAGGTAGGTCTTTCTTCTCCGTCATAGAAGCAGGTCGTATAAAAGCAGATGTCATTCAGGCCTTGCTAAGGTGCTAATTGATCAGTTACGGTCACTTGAATCAGAAAAGGCGAGATAAAATGGAGATATTTAGCCCTTAAGCACCTTTGAAGTTTAGTAGCTGATAGTCAAGATGATACTTTCTGTTCAAACAATGGTTTAACGAATTGATTTACTGCTGGGACACAATGAGAAAGCAGAGAACCTGCGGCTTCCTATGGACATGATTGGTGGATTCTGTTCAAACTCAACAAAAATGATTCCTTTAGGTTTCTCTAGTTACAATATAATAGGGTACTGAACAAATTAGTCATACATTAGAAGCATTTTCCTTAAAAATGTTATGCGACAGAAGTCTCTCTAAGAGTCATTGTTTAGGTGGGTGACTGTGGGCAATCGCTGTGCTGGCTCTGTTTGTTCCAGGAGGAGGAGCAGCCCAAGGCTCTGTTCGTGGCCGTCAGCGTCCTAGAAGACACGCAGGCTGTCCGTGCAGTGGCCTTCCACCCTTCAGGCCAGCTGTATGCCGTTGGCTCAAACTCCAAAACTCTCCGGGTCTGTGCCTACCCGAATGGCCCTGATAGCCCTGATACCCGGTGGGTGATCCCTGCATGTTGCCCGTTTACAGGGTGACTGGGCAATGCTCTCATGTAATGTTTGGCACTATAGCATCTGTTCAGCTCCCTCTCTGGTCAGCAGTGGTTAGTATTACTATACCATACTATACCAGCATATCATACTATACCAGCTTGCGGACTGTGCTGGATTCTAGGATCAGTTCTTTTATAAGTTCTTATACCTGTTGGTTCCCTTGGCCCCCCCACTCCATACAAGTTAACAGCCCAAAAACCAACGAACTCTGAGCTCCCATGGAAGATGATTCCCCACCCCTGAATGAGCAGGGGGGTCAAAAGTGTAGATTATCTAGTAGGGGGCTGAGTGGAAGCAAAAATGTGGACCATCTGGAGGTCCCAGAACACAAGGTTGGGACGCACTGGTTTAGAGGATACTTTGGCTGGACTTTTGTTACCCATGCTGGACATTGAATATACAGACGCTCCTCTACTTGCAAACTTTCGACTTATGAACTTTCAGATATATGAACGAAGAGGACTGTAAGTCCAAATTGTGTTCATTGGGCTCCCGTTTCCTGTCCGCAACATCAGTTTTGTTTTCTGCGCCCCAATTCCGCCTAGTATGACTTCTGTAATCTACTCCCGCCGCGCAGTAGCTTAGTGTGCGTACTCCCAGCATCCTAGTTCTTTGTACTTGCATATACCGTTAAAATGAGGTTGAATAACGACTTACTAACATTTCAAGTAATGAACGACCGCTCAGAACGTAATTCATTTGTAAGTAGAGGAGCATCTGTAATGCAAAATAGTGCCTTCTTAGAACTTTAATTTGTAGCATTTTAGTCATGTCACATGGAGCCTATGATAAGGTACTATGTTAAGGTTGCGATGATGACCTTTCTCCCTCCTCCTCTTCCTCCTTAGTGGCTCAGATGTCCCCAACCAGCCCGTCGTCCACTTCAAGAGGAACAAGCACCACAAGGGCTCCATCTACTGCGTGGCCTGGAGCCACTGCGGCCAGCTGCTGGCTACCGGCTCCAACGACAAGTACGTCAAGGTGCTGCCCTTCAACCTGGAGACCCATAATGCATCAGGTGAGACGTCCTGCCGGGCCCCGAGCTCCGGGCCCCGAGCTCCACACCGGGTTCTCCAAGGATGGTGCTTTAATTAGGATGTCTCTGTCTTCCACCTTAAAGACACAGAGATTTAACCCTGAGAACCCCACGCATGCAAAATGCGTTAATTTTCACACCCAGTAATCTCAGGCTCATAACTTTGGATATGTATAACGCACATATAAGAATCGCATATTGTTGGAATCGAGAGCATTTACTCGATCCGGCTGTCCAAGCTGCAGCATTGTGTACTAAAGTCTCCCAGAGTGATCCTGTGTGCAATGAGGCGCATATTTTAAACATTTTTCACCAAAACGAACCCCTAATAGTCCATAAAATAACCATATTATTCACATTTGATGAAAAACAAAGCACATTTTCACTCACCCAATGATCCACGTACTACCTTTCTGGGGGAAAAAAAATCTACTTTATAATTAATTTATTATAAGCATATGAATAAAAGGAAAGAGAAACACTCAAATTGTCTGGAGTTCTACTAGAAATACAGGTAACAGCAAAACGCAGCATTATATTTATTAGGATGACGATTACTTGATGTTTTCGTAATATTCACAAAAGTTTGCATGTATGTTTGATGTCAAGCTCTGTCAAACCAGCTGAATCAGAAAGCATCCATTGTGTAATTGGAATACCTTCCACATGTAAACACAATGACATGCGTTAGTTGTCTGAGGCTAAAATGCCGACTCAGTTTAATTCTTAAATTTCACTTTACCAATCATAGTATATATGGGCGGAAAAATGATAATGATAAACTTTCAGCCGTAGACTATAAAACTGTCTTATGTATGTTTATATATATGAAACCCCTGCATTTCCACATCATACAGACTCTAATCTCGACATTTCTAATTATATTTGATTATATTTGTAGTGCCTGCAAATGTTTATATTAGATGAGACTAAACATTGAGAAATTTCAATAGGCCCCAGTAATTTTTCCTCATAAGAAGGATATGAAGACTGTGTCAACATTTACACATCAAATGATGACAGACCTGAGTAGCCGAGGATGTCCTGAAAACATAAACATACAGCATATGTGGGTAACTCATGTACATACAGTGTAATAAGCCTAAAATCAAAGGAATAGAAAAACGCTGAAAAATGGATCAGGTTGAAATGGTTAAAGGAAAACAAGCCTGCTGGACATTTAGTGTTGAAGCAAGATTACCATGTGTGTTTGTTGTGAGTTATCTGTTTTTGTGGGAACCATTTTTAAGAAAAAATTAAAACATTTTGTCAGTAAGTCTTACCGAAACTTGCTCAATGTAGCCAGTGACTCTGATTTATGAAACGGCAGTTCGGTGAACGCAATCAAAAAACTGAAATGGCCAAAAGGCTTGTAGTTTGGTTACTTGTGGTTAAGGTTAGGACTGGGTAAGGCACGAGGTTATGGTAGTTAGGATTTGGGTTATGCCCACGGAAATTAATGGACGGTCCCAACAATGACACAATGATAGGAATATGAATTGAGTATGTGTGTAGGTCCAGACCTGGAGTTCAGCATGCACAATGGGACTGTCCGAGACCTGGCCTTCATGGAGGGGCCGGAGAGCGGGGGTGTCATTCTGATCAGCGCCGGGGCCGGAGACTGTAACATCTACACCACCGACTGCCATCGGGGCCGGGGGCTCCACGCACTCAGCGGGCACACGGGTACGAGGGGCGGCATCCCACCCGTCAGCTGGGACTGGGCTTGAGGAGCGAAGCGGATGGTTCCTGAGGCTTCCATGCCGGGCTTCTCGTTTCTGCTTCCAGGCCACATCCTGTCCCTCTACACCTGGGGAGGGTGGATGATCGCGTCGGGATCCCAGGACAAAACCGTGCGATTCTGGGATTTGCGGATCCCTAGCTGTGTCAGGGTGGTGGGGACCACGCTGCACGGCACAGGTTCGACTCCACGGTGTTTCCAAATTGGTCGATTTTACTAGCAAAAAATGGCACCCTGTTTTAGTTCAGACTGTCCACTAGATGTCACTGTTGTTTCTTCATTGAGCTGCCAATAGCTCCTTCATGCTTGTACGTTGTACTGAAATTGCTTACAAGGTGTGACGTCAGTAATGTTCACCCAAGCTCCCATTTCATCGTAGCCCCTCCCACCTCCACACGGCCGTTTAGTTTTCCCGCGTGTTTCCCTGGTCTTGACCCCAGAACGGCTGTTTTTGGTTTCTGCTTCTCCCTGTCTCGTGAGTCCTGTCTCCACCCCCATGCCAAAATAAACCACTCTGACCCCCCCAGGTAGTGCGGTAGCCTCCGTGGCCATGGACCCCAGTGCCCGGCTCTTGGCCACGGGCCAGGAAGACTCCAGCTGCATGCTGTACGACATACGGGGGGGCAGGATTGTGCAGACCTACCGGCCCCACGCCAGCGACCTCCGCTCCGTGCGCTTTTCCCCAGGGGCGGGCTACCTGCTAACCGGGTCCTATGACGGCAAGGTCAAGGTCACCGACTTGCAAGGTGATGGGGGGCATATAGCAATGCATCAGAGCCAGTTATATGAACAATTGTTGCTATTACTTACTTACTCGTCCACCTCAGTCATTGTGAAGCGTGCCGCCATGCGGGGGGGGGGGCTGTGACCACAGCAGCTGCTCATTATAAATGACCACATGCTGTGTCTCCTCAGGGGACTTGACCAAGCAGCTGCCCGTCATGCTGGCAGGGGAGCACACAGACAAGGTCATCCAGTGCAGGTGGCACGTGCAGGACCTCTGCTTCCTGTCGTCGTCCGCGGACAGGACCGTGACGCTCTGGGCCCACAGACCTTAGTGCTGGTGGCAGGGGACTCCCCATGAAGGTCAACGTACGAAATCGCCACCTTCGCCGTCACCATCCCCCCCCAAGCAAGCCTGAGAAAAAAATGTGATGACACGGTCTCTCGGAAACCATCATTGTGCTGGATCACTCAGATTTCACCGTTCACTGCTCTGTTTTTGAAGGTATGTTTATACATCTGAGAGTGAGGAAATGAATGCCGCGAACGGTATTCCTGGTCACATTTTCCATTCTTATCATAGTTTAAAAAAAGATAGTATGTATATTGTGCCTTGAGAGAGCAGTATGTTTGGATTAGCCTATAAGAATGCATCTCATTGCAATAATATCAACAAGTAACAAGTTTGAATGTGGTAATTGTGGTGTAACTATTCTTTTGTGAGATAATGGAAAAAGCTAGCGCTTCTGTGTTTCCTACATTTTTTATTTAATTTTACGGTATTCCCGTTTCTGCAGAATTTGCCGTACAGCCATTGAGACACTGTAAATTCTGGAGATTTTCAGCATAACTTTAAGGAATTTCATTAATGACAAATGCATTTAAATTTCCTATAGGAATCCTTATGGGACCCCTTAAAAATCTGATTTTTAATTTGTGATCTTATTTGTGCAGAATAAGGATCTAAATCCCATTTTAGAAATGATTGCAAGTATTGATGCTGTACTTGCATTTCCCATGACAGATAATTTACTTATGTTTGGTATTAATATGATCAGAAATCTTGGTGACCATTTTGAAATTTATACCCAACTAGCTTGACAGCAAGACATTTGACATTTAATATAATAGAAAGAAATGCTGAAGAGTACTTGCCTATTACGCAAAAAACGTTCTCTTCCCCTATATATCACTTTTGCACTTTGCCAAGGTAAATTTGATGCAAAGCTAATTCAACCTCAAACACTATTTATTTGTGCTTTTTTTCTGGAATTGTCACTTTAAATGTTGTGAGAGTATTTCAAATAAAATATTTTTAATTAAAGCTTTGTCTCTTCCTTGGATGTCTAGAGAAGTTATTGCTGCTGTCATCTCAATAAAGGCCTTTCAAACATTTTATGGTCTTTGTATACGTGGTCTTTAAATGACCGAAATTACGTTTAATTCTTCTTTAAAAGTGTAATTTTTATTCCAGAATGGTGTAGACTGATTACATCTGACGGATAACATAGTTTATTAATGTTAAATAAGGACAACAGCGCGGTACCGACATGCTTTGCGCGTTTCCTTTCGTCACATCAGAAAGTGAAAGTAAATATGAGATCAGAAATGGAAACGGGTGTCAATACTATTATGTAACAATAACTGTGAGTGGCTACATCGATACATTAATTACAATGTCGTGACATCCATGCTGGTGAAAGTAACGGCATTTAATTCTGCGGTCCCTCGTTATTTACATTTTCATAATTAGATATAGCAAGCTGGCGAGCGCGTGTTTACTTCCTAAATATGACATTAACGTTTGGGAAAGCGTACATTGTTTTGCTGGGATGCGGTATCTTGGTGGCCGTGTTGGGACAAGACGATGAATGGATCGACCCCACCGATATGTTCCAGTATGATGAGACCTCGAAAACAATGAAACGAAAGCTTAGAGATAAGGCAAGTCCAGCTACGTGCTAAACCAGTGTTTTACTCTTTGTTCGTGTCATTTTAAAGACGTATTTTAATCTATCCGTCCATCGATTGTTTATCTAGAGTAGGTTGCGGTGAGTCTGTAATATGGCAAAGCCGGTGTTCTGACGAGTTGCGCTACTTTGTCCAGTTAGGCTACCGTAGTGCTAATCGATAGCCCTAATCCCCAAAAAACCTAAAACCCTAACCTTAAAGCCTAATCCCAATCCCACAACGGTGGAATTGCACATGCGCAGAATTGCTCGGTAGCACGTCTAGGTAGCTCAACTCGTCAGAACACCTGGACACAATATAATCATTTAAAAATAAAATGTATAATTAAGTGAACGAGCAAACTAAAATACTACTACACAGAATTCTTGAAAAAGGTATGGAAGACTAGCGTTTTATTTGTCTGTTTGAACAACAAGGAAGAGAGCAATTGCGATGCAGAAGTCGGTCAGTGTCTGAAGGCGGTGTACTTCTTACAGAAAAAGGTAAATGCGTTAACGCTAATTAAACGTCTGCATGGTATATATCTCATGTTTATGTGCAGCACGTTTCATCCATGTCTCTTCAGTTATTTCATTTATGTATATATTAAGTGCAATGTGTACCGTACTGTGCTGATTCAGACGTTTTTTTTTTTTAGATTCAAAATGTAAAACTGAAAGCTCACGATTTTATGGAACAAGAAGGTTTGAACCTGGATCCAGGAAGCAAACTAGCCCAGCTGATCAACAGCATCCAACACTTAACTGATGTAAGAACAGGTGTTACCCGTTTTTCACAGCAATTAAGATGACTGGAGTGTAACTGTTGATAGCGGTAAAGAACAATTAATTGGAATCTGTAACCATTGTTGGGAGTAAAACACTTGTTTGGATTGTTATTAACAGCTGATAGAGATAAACAAAACCTCTCTTTGCAACATTTCAATACAGTAGTTTGCCAGGGGGTGCTTTTCTTTAGCTAGTAGCTGATTTCACTAAATGAAATTAACTAACTTGGGCAATCTGCTCTACTCTAAACCAACCAGTACATAACTGCTACCAATATCAATAGCATTCATTAAGTTGCAGTAATGTCAGAATTTTGGTGCATAGTAGACTTGCTTGTTTACTTATCAAAGTTCCATTTGAAGCTTAGTCGCAAGACCGGAGGTAGGACATGAAACCCAAGCATCAGTCTGCAAACTGCATTGTGACTTCATATGCACAGATATTTACATTTATTAATTTAACAGACAGTTTTATCCAAGGTGGCACACAACTGAGAAAGCAGTGTCAGTATTTTGAGAAACGGGTTAAGGGCCTTTTGGAAAGACCCAATGGTGACATCACTCGAGCATTGGATCTGAAATAGCGACCTTCCGATGAGTACTAACCCCCTGAGCAACACCAATATGATTATCTCCCAGCTATTAAGGTTACATGTATGGGTTAAGCTGAATGCAAACCATGCAACTGCCTATCAGCTATCCAGTACAAAGGCAGGGGGAACTTAACCAAGCCAGCAAAGGACAAAGGCACATACATACTCTGGGCATTGTTCATAGGAGGCAATGATCCTAAATGCATGTTTTTGGACTGCGGGAGCAATCCTTCAAACCGGGAGGAATGTGAACTGTATACACACAGCAAGGGCGGGGTTCAAAACCTCAAAACCTAGGGATGTGAGGTAGCAGCGCCATCTACTGTCGATGTGCCACTCTGAACAATCCAATGGATGCAAAAGCTTAGTTTTTAACACTGTTGAATTAATGCATTGTTCGTGTTTTTCGTCATAGCAGAATGACGAGGATTTTCATACTATTCCAAGTCAGTGCCTTACCTACTGTATAAAAATCGGGACATCTACTATGGTAAGTTCATAGTTTTTTTTTTTTTTTACCGTTAAAAACTATTAGCTTTGATTCAAGAAGTACCACTGACATTTAATTTCTTTTGTGCAGATGCTGTTGGACAGATTTGCGCCAGAACTACTGAAGATTACGACTTTCTTGTCAGAACGGGACGCACACTGGCTGCTCCTTGTTGTGACCCTCCTGCCCTTGGTAAGATGCTGGCAGCTTCTGCATTTTCCATTTTCTGAAGAAGAAATGTCTGGCACTAGTACTTCAGCTGGGTCTTGGACTGCAAGCAAAGACATACAGACTGTCCCCAACACAATGAGACCTTTTTCTTTAGACTTTGACTTAGCAAACATTCTAAAATAATCACTTTGTCCTAGTAACAGGAGTAACATCTCGGGCTCTCAGGGAACTGATTTGAGAGATATTGGTGTACAGTGTGTTTTCTGTGGACCACATTCATAAAATGTTTCCATATCTTCCTGTATTCCTTCTGTATTATTTTGAAGAATTTACCTTCTTACATTTTTTGTAAACAAACTGCATGTTAACCTGTAAAAGGCCTTTTTAATGACGAGGTTTAGGTAACTGCAAAAATAATGGAAACCACACTGAAAATGCCCAATAGGTTTTAAACATGTAACAAAAGTGTCTTGGGTACCTTGCCACAGAAAATACAGGTGTCTGGGACACTACTGCAGTTATGTTGTTTTAGGGTAAAGGACACATCTGACAAACACATTATTCAGTTCATGTTTGATAGTAAACTAAAGCAGAAACTCACAGGCAAAGAGTCTGTGCTTTTGTACAATACTGCACCTCATTGATTCCATATTTCCATTAATAGTCTTAGTAATTTTCCTTCAGACTTTATCTCCACCTTAGCTGTGATTCTTCCTGGAACATCATCAGATTGGACGTACCCAACACTCATGCATAGAGTCAGCTGCTAAGCGTATGCATTTGATATCCATCACATTTGCACAAATGTTACCTTTAGTTTGACAGTAACCTGTACATACAGTGAATGGTCAATTTTTTTTAAAGTGGGTTTTCTTCTGTAATAGATTTTACAGAACCTGAGTTTTCTCTGGCTTTAACAAATGTTAATTTCCTTTTGTTCCATAAAGTTCGTCTACAAGCTAGCAAAATGCTTCAGAAGAAATGGGGAGCAGCAGGAGGAGGATCAGCAGCAGGAGCAGCAGCAGGAGGAGGAGCAGGAGCAGCATGGAGAAATTGAACATCCTGAGGCCAATCAGCCCCCCGTTTACCAGAATAATGGCCACCCAGGGGATGAAGAGAGACACCACAGCATAGAAAATCCCCCAAACATGCACGCTGAGGTCCTGGTGTCTGAAGCAGCAAATGATCCAGGACAACAGGTACGTGATTTAGCACGATTAACAGTGCTTAGCTTTAGTGAACACATAATTCCAAAACAAACACACCAACACTGGCATATTTTCCCGTGGTAATCCTAGGAAGTACATGTACTCTAAATTGCTTTTGATAAAAGCATCAGTTAAATGAATTAAATGAAAACGTATTAATCTGTAGTAGGTACCATAGCTTAAAAAGTGGAGCATTGCAACTACAATGCAAAGACTGTGGGTTCAAATCCCAAGGAACACACAAAAAAAATAAATACAATTAAAAAAATTGCAATTGTGTATTGTAAGTTGCTTTGGATAAAAGCGTCACATAAACGAGGTCAATATGATTCATATGAAGAGTCCTAGGAAATCAAAACTCATGGTGTTCAGTGTTATGTGAGGCGGGTGAACGGGCGGGCAGGCAGGAGAGAGAGCCAGGACGTAGGGCAAATCAGGGATTTAATCTCTCGAACGGGGCAAACACCAACAAACATCAAT
>JAODLC010000036.1:15506675-15528864 GCA_026781145.1 Hippopotamyrus pictus | reverse complement strand
CTGGCTATATATATATATATATATATATAAAATACACACACACACTCGTCAGGGTCGTGGGGGGCAGGCAGTATCCGGCACGAGACAGCTAGGGGTGCACCCTAGATAGGAAGCTTCTCCATTTGTGTGACGTATATATTCTATGGATGGGAAGATATTTAAAATTCCAACATAAATTATATAAAATTAAGCAGAGATCTTTATATAATGAAACCACTTTAGAAATGTGCATTATAAAGAATGCCTTTAAAAACATTTAGCAAAGAGTAGTTTCGTTTTTAGTCTGTATCTGTGGTACTTTGTGAAACAGCTACATTTATACCTTTGAAAGACATTTAGAACGTAGTTTGTTTTGCCTTCTTATGTAATGTTTAAATTATAACAATAGGTTGTACTGCACTTCCTAAATGAGCCTTTAAAAGTTTCAATACATCATCCTGGAATACAAAACCAACTTCCCCGTGTTTGTGAATACATGAGTATGAATGTTTTTGTTTTTGCTGTGATTTTTCTTTGGTGTGACGGGGGCTATTGTCCAAGGTGATTTTCTGTCACATGAATCTTAAATTCTTTTATATTTCTATGAATGATCGTATCCTCAGAGGGCTCAGGATTAAGTTCCTCCAAGTTCCCAGCAACTTCTCACACTACTTGTATCTTGAGGAATTGGGGCAAAATTAAAGAAATGAAAATGCTTCAGGAGACACGGACACATGGCCGAGGGAGTCAGAAGAGCAGCCTTGATGAAGAATAAGAGGTACATGGCGGAGGGAGTCAAAAGAGCAGCCTTGATGAAGAATAAGAGGTACATGGCGGAGGGAGTCAGAAGAGCAGCCTTGATGAAGAATAAGAGGTACCACTTTACAATGAGGCTCCCTTTGCCACTTGTAAATGTTCTTAACTCATTAATAAAAAGAAAACTGTGTTATAACTTGTTTAAAATTGTCTATTAATTTACAAAGTGTTACAACCTAATTAATAACCAGATAATTAACCATTCATAGACCTTTTATGTGGGTAGCCTTATTGTAAAGTGGCACCGAATAAAGTGACACAGGACAGCGCTCCTTGCTGTGGACATTAACCTGATAGAAAGGTTCATTATTGATATGGACGATAACAAGTACATGGGATTTAGTATGCTTACATCACAGGTCCAGAATCAGTTCGGATGGGTTGGGTGCACTCTGGGCTGTACATTGGACCATTACAGGACAAACACACGCATCCACATTCTCTGCATTACGAGGCAGTACCACCTGAAACCACTCATCCTTGTCTTTTTCATTAGAGTTGAAGTATCCTGAATTATCGTCATTAGGGAGGAATGCATTCATTATTAAGATGGGCATCAACATCATGATGTTTTCCTTTTATTTTACACACACTGTATTCCAGATGAACTTGTCCCAAGCTACGTATAAGTGAGCTTGGGATCGGAGCACAGGGATGGCCAGCATCCAGCGCCTGGAACCTTTAGGGTTAAGAGCCTTGCTTCAGGAACCAGGGTGTCGGTCATGAGATTCAAACCCAAACACACGACATGCCAGATGCAGGCACAGCTGTCTAACCTGCAGAGCTACACATCGTTTGGATGTATTGTGGTGAACCTCTGATGGGTTTGTGGCCCATCCTGGGTCATTCCCTGCCTCGTACCCACTGCAGGATAAGCTCTGTGACCCGGAATAGGACAAGCAGATAACATTTAGACGGAAAACTTTTAGATTTGCTATCTATTTTTGTCTATCTATGATTTGTAATATCATGTCACATGATTTGCTTTCTAAATCCTTTGCCTTGGAGCAACTATTTTGGAGACAAAGAAAATATATTCAGCTTTGAACAGAAGAACTATGTAGATGTACTTTAGTACTTGAATCTGGGATAATATTCAATTCCATGCTAGCGCATATATATATATATACACACACACACACACATAGAGAAACATGCATACATATATATACATATATGTACATTTGTGTGTGTATATATACATACATGCACACATACATACAGTACATACATATGTATAATACACACACACACACACACATAGAGAAACATGCATACATATATATACATATATGTACATTTGTGTGTGTATATATATACATACATGCACACATACATACAGTACATACATATGTATAATACACACACACACAGAGCAGTGACGCAGGGCCCACAGTGAGTATTAACTGGGCTTGACCCCACCACCACCGTTCCCATCTAAATAGACACCTTTTTGTACCAGCTGGAAGGGGCTACTTTAGCTGCAGAGAGCTTGGGAGCGTCGTCGGAGGAAGGTCACAGCAAAAACCCAGGAAATCCGGCTCAGCAAGCGACCGCCTTGGGCCAGATGGCCGCAGCCTTCCATCGCGGTTCTGAGTAACACCCCCGTGGCAGAAGGGGGAGCCACCGGACATAATGCATGAAAATCTGCTGGTCTGGACCAGCCCTCCAAAGCGTGCTATCATGTTCCTGATGATTAATCTCTGATACCCGCCTTTGGATGAGTGCACAATGGGTGGTATTTTATGGCACCTTGGTGAACCTAAGACTTGATTTTATTATTGTTAACTAAAAGGAAACAAGGCCTCTGTCTAGTAAGTAATATACCTCTTTTATTTGGCACATTTTTCAGAACCATTTTAGGTGTAGAAATTTTACACCTGACCATTTGCCAATTCTTTAGTTCAGTTTTTCCCTAAAATATGACCTAAGGTTTTAAATACATTATACAGCATTATATAAACAACATATTGTTTAATGGCTGCTGGTTTCTTAATTCTAATATGTAATGTAAGTACTGATAGGAGGAGACTTTTATGAATCCGCAAATGTAATTTATGGGAATAGATCACATTACAGGCATTTTTAGCCAGAGAACACACAGTATAAGCAGGAGATTCTGACAATTGTCAAATGTTGAAGTACCTGTTAAATACTTCAGGCTGGATCAAAATAAAAATCACGCCAGTACTTCTTGTTTCTGCAGATGAAAGCAGTGTTTGTAACACTTCAAGCACCGTGCCTATTGGTACAAATGTTGTCTTTGTGATTTTGATTTTGGCTCAAATCAAAAAGTCTGGTTCTTCCACTCTGATTATGTGAAATATATTCTGCATGCCCTATATAACGGTGTAATATATAGACTGAGATTCTTTTGTTCAGGCCTTAAGACTTTCAGGATGATTTATGGAGGGATTATGTTTCCACGGAAAGTATTATAGACTGTTGAAATGCACTACAGGGACATTTCATCCCAACTCTGACACCATACATTCCTTCGGTGAGGCTTTTCTGAGAACTTATTGTATATAAAAAAAAAATGTAAAGGTTTCTTTTGCTCATTCAGATATAGAGGATCCAAGCTCCTACTATCTGTGGTGACCAGAAGATAATGATTTCTCACAAATATGGGGACGGAAATAGAATAATCATGTACTTACAGCACTGTTCTCAACCCGGTCCTCGTGGACCCATAGACGGTCCATGTTTTCGCTCCCTCCCTGCTCCCTGCCAGACAGTTCACATTTTTGCTCCATACCAGAAGTACTGGGAGGGAGCAAAAACATGGGATGTCCATGGGTTCAAAGGACTGGATTGGGAAACGCTGACTTACAGGGCCTGAATGAGCATGCATGTGATATCTCCATGGAGACAATGCAGCTCCTGCATAACAGCCTTGACATCATCACCATGTTTACAGCAGTCTCTCCATAAGCTAACCCAGGCTGCTGGTCAGCTCATGATCACTGTCCGCTGCTTCCCTCTCAGGTCGACTGCAGCTTAGTTCCACAGGACAGTTTTACTATATAGTTAAAAGTGGCTTTGTAAGCCTTTTCTGGATTGTTGTTTTTTTTTCCAGATATGCCAGTGATGATGATGATGATGATGATGATGATGATGATACTTTATTGATCCCTGTGAGGAAAAGGTTTCTGTTGCAGCAACTTCATTCAACGTACAACCAGGGAAAAAATTAAGAGACCACTCTATATTTTTAAACAAATCTGCATTTTTAAATCCTGGTTTAATCCTGGTTCCGCTGGCAGAAGGCTACGCTGAGCGGCAGGTTGCTTCCATATTCAAAATTTCTAAAACAGCACTACACGAGAAATAAGGTGAAGCAGGAGACACTGAGAACGACCAGAAACCAGCCAGTTAAAAGGCGAAAGTGACATTCTAATGCTGATGACTGCTAATTTATCCGACAGTTTCTCATGAATAGCTGGATGACATAAAGTGACCTTAAAAAGGAATGGGAAACATTAAGTGCAGGTGTGAAGTGCACTGCTAGGACAGTTTGTATCAGGCTTCTAGAAGCAGGACTGAAGTACAATAAAGCAAAGAAGAAACCCTTCATTAATGAGAAACAGAGAAGAACCAGGCTGGAGTTTGCAGAAAATGTATATAATATTCACAGACACACACACACCCATAAATTGAGAAATGAGTGAAATAAAAAATTGTGCTGTGGTCTCAGTTTTTTCTGTTACTGTATATAAAGCAATCAGCCATAACATTAAAACCAGTGACAGGTGAAGTGAATAACCTGTCAAAGATGCCATTATATATTAGGCAAGTGAAAAGTCAGTTTTTGAAGTTAATGTGTTGGACGCAGAAAAAAAATGGGCAAATTTAAGGATCTGGACGACTTTGACAAGGGCCAAAGTGCGATGGCGAGATGACGGCAGGTCTTGTGGGTTGTTACTGGTATGCACTGGTCAGTACCAACCAGAAGTGGGTGCTAACTGGTCATGTGGGTCATGGACGGGACCATGGGTGCCTAGGGCTCACTGATGAGCAGGGGGAGAGCAGGCTAGCCCATCTGGTCCGATCCCACAGGAGAGCTACTGTAGCAGAAGTTGCTGAAATAGTTAATGCTGGCTATGACAGTCAGGACAAACAGCGCATCACAGCTTGCCGTGTAGCCACAGACCGGTCAGAGTGCGGCCCCCACGCTGACCCCTGTCCACCCCCAAAGGCACCTACAATGGGCATGTGAGCATCAGAACTGGACCATGGAGCAATGGAAGAAGGTGGCCTGGTCTGATGACTCATGGTTTCTGTTACATCATGTGACTTGACCTCCAAATTCCCCTGACCTCAGGCAAGCTGAACTCCAGCTGTATTGACCCCACATATCATGTCAACTTACTGATGATGTTTCACACAAAGATTCAACAAATTCAGTAAATGCAAGACAGTGATGCAAAGCACAATAGCAGAGAAAGGGATGTTGGCAAAATGGATATTATGAACAACTCTGCACATGCCCTGCAGGGGGCGCTATCATGGAGCGCGTTTAGCCACCAGCTCATTCTACCATTGTGTGCTAAAAACGCTACAGGGAATCGTTCTTATCTCCTGCCGTCAGACACTGCAACGTCTGCTCCTAACATGACACCCACATCCCAACCCCAACTCCCAGACACAACACATTAGAAAGTATCCATTTTCTTGCAATAAAGTCTGGGGCTGTTTTTTATTTTTACTGAATAATATGTTAATAATATGTTAATATGTTATTTCATTACTATTCCATACTATTCTTTTTTTTCAGGATTATATTTGTATGCACCATATCTGCTTTTTGCACTATATGCAGTGTCTGTGCACTTTGGTACTGCAGTAAATGTAAGATCAATGAAATTAAAATAGTCAAATGAAATCTACACGGACATCTAGATTTTCAAATTTAGTATCTTATGTCCCTGTGACTTTAATAACCGCGGTCAGTCAGCATCGCAGGTCTGCTGCTGTGTTGGTGTTTGGTCTGCAGGGAACACTGCCCTCTACTGGCCAGTTCCATCAGCAATTCTTTTCTGTCTTAGAAGTCCCCTATCCTACTACTATAAGGCCGAACTCTACAGAAATACAGAGATGGTCGGCAAGTAAGAAGCTCTAAAAGTTATCAAAATGCATGAGAATCAAAGTGAGAAAAAAAAGGGAAAAAAGGAAAGAAAACCAGCGAAAATGTGGGTGTATAACTAATAGACATTTCTGGTTGGTGTTCTTGAATGTTGGAGAGGGACAATACCTTAATTGCTAATCCATGCCTCCTCCTTGGGGATGAAGTTGCAGAATAATAGGTAAATAAAAAGGTTAGGGTCTATCAATGTTGCTTTGTTGCTTCTGCAGTCCTCCAAGGTATTTCAGAATAATCACAGACTCTCTAGGGGAATGTTCTGGACGGGAAGGTTGGCAGCCACACCTGCATCATTAGTCAAAACCTAATAAGTGCACCTTTCACTTACAATTGATTTTAAAACAGTTAGTGAAAATGTGTTATTTACGGTATACCAAAATATACCAAAATTCTCTCATACTTGCAACACTTACTCTGAACATCCATCAAACTGCAGTTATACGATTCTTTAAAAGGCGACGTTGTCCCTAAAGAGAGGTACTGGGAGAAAAAAATACAAAAATATGCCTATTAAATAATACGTAATGTTACATAATTAAAAAATATCGACGGTCTATATATATATACCACTGATGGCTTCAGTTTCTATCTGACTACTGCAAACCTTTCAGACGCAAGTATCATTACCCATATAAATCTCGAGAAGCACCGAGTTCCATATCACCCGTAACCTGAGAAACACATGCTAATCGATGAAGTAAGCTATGCGTCTTAGTGTACGAGTCTGACACAACGAAACAAATTGAGGCAACGGGAAAAAGAAGACGTCGATATAAAGTAGGGCACATTTCACGTACCGTATTGCATTACGGCAGCTTCATAAGTTGGTCTGAGAAAGAGTCCTACCCATTGTCCGGGGCCAACTCGTTCATCCGACACCTCCAGTGCCCGATATCACAGACAACACCAGCTGTTATTCAGTTTCTTTTGAACTTTTGGTCACGCTTATTGTAATGCCAGCTTAGGAAAATATTTTGTTGCAAAATATTGTGTTACTTCTGTTTGTGGGGTGGCATCTGATTAGCTATTTTTTTCCTGTTTTCCACACCTGCACTGAAGAAGACCCAGTTCTTGCAATGAATAAAGACGGAGGCATACTCAGATTTGTGACGAATTGCAATTCCCCCTGGTCCAGACATCTTTAACAATAAAAGTGTCTAAATCATTTACTATTGCAGTTGACAAGGTGTTGAGGAAATACATTCTAAAAAATTGCGGTACTTTCCTGAATGATAGACGACGTTCGATCATTTAATCTTTACTCAGCAATATCACAGAGATATACACATACTTTAAAATTTAATGAGTACAAAATCAACAGAGAGGTTAGTATACTGTATGCTCACACCTCCAGAGTTGTGGACTTATTTCCATTCCAGGTCGTTCTCCGTTTATATAGATTTTCACTTAGAGTCGCAAACCATTCGATCACTTGGTTAATTTGTCACTAAACTGCATGAACGGTGATTCTGACCACAGGCGCACCGAGATGATCTACTGCAAAGGTGGCATGGAAGATCAACACAGTGCAAAACGCGCACTTCATATGACGTTTTATTTTCAAAACTTCAAACACATTTAATTTAACTATATATTCTTACAAAACTGGATGAAGAGGAGCAGATGTTTAAACACATAGTTTGCACATAATACTCAAATAGCTCATATTTCACCAAATCTAGCCTTTATGTGTACCTAAAGAGAAAACACTGTAATAAATACAGTATATGGAATACTGCTGCAAACAATTGTAATTATCGACATAATCCGCTTATTAAGCAGTTATTATATATAAGACATTCATTTAAAAATTACAGCTTCTGGTTATATTTGCAAGTATACAGGAAGCCAAACCACTGAAAGATGTTTTTTGTCTGTATTACACATGCACACGCTCTGTAACGTTTGTATCTCAATAATTCAATAAGTCATCTTTACAGTAACAGCAGCTCTCATCAGTTTGGTCATTAATCTTTTTCTTTAAACCAAATTACACACACCAGGTAATACCTCACACCTCCATCAGATTTACAGACAGGAAGTAGCCCCTTGTGACTTCCTGTTGGGGGCTTCATGTGGGAAACAGTGAGACAGAGAGTCTATTCTGCCACCTCTAGCACTGCCATCTCTTCTGTAGGGGGCTGGCTGAGGGCCTTAATGTCATCTAGGAGACCAGTGGGCGTCAGAATATGCGACGATCCTAAAACGACAGGTAATAATGACGGTTTTACAAGCAGCTGGTCTTAAAAACGATCCGTGGAACTGAAGGGATACCAACCCATGATGACCTCGCAGGACTTGAACGCCTGTGTGACTTCGTAGGCGCAACGCATCTCTGAGTAGCTCATCCCACCAATGATGAAGATGATGAGGCGGGACCTAGCACGCAGAAGCTCCTGGCTGCTGGACTTCTGCTTCTGCCGGGCGCTGGGACAACAGGAAAGCAGACTGGTGCAAAGACCTACTGTGGACCACAGCTGGTTCTACCAGAGTCCAGCTGTGGAGGGGGTCAGACTTGTTAAGATTATTATTTATGTTGCCTATGTTTCTGACTGTAACTAAAGTGAAAACAAAAGTTGTAAGGACAAATGAAATAACTAAAAGGGGAAACTCCTACACATTCTGTTTCCTGTAGATAAATTCGCTTTTTACTACTGCTTCCTGTGCAACAAGGAGTGTTGTGAATCAGGCAACGATTTGGGCTGCAAACAGGAGAAACCCCCCTTTTAAGCACATATAAGACCTGGTTAAGTCAGGTGCCATACATAGAAACACCAACTGAAATTTGAACCAATGACCTTCGTTAACCACTGCGTCACCTGATCCGTCATGAAGATGCGCTCATACCTCACCACTGCAGCGCTGTGCCAGCCGGCTGCAGTTTCTGACTGCTGGGGCCACTCTTTGGCATCCAGCTTATTCTCCAAAACATCCTGAGGTTCGAGAAGAACAGCCGTCACACTTCCACTGAATGTCATTAAAACTCACAATATGCTCTTCTAACCGTAATGACCCACTAATTATGCAGACGTACACAAATTCCAGCCAGTCTGCTCGGTCTTAATATTTCCCTCTTTCCAAGCTGCAATTTCAAAAGCTGCAGTAAATCACATTAAAGCTTTAAGAAGAGACTAAATGGCTGGTGAAACATTTTTTCTTCTTCAATAACCTACAGGTATTACAATTCTAGGCTGAAGAAGAAGGTGTGAGTTCAGACCAATGAATGTACTGCAAGTTTAGAGCCAGTAGTGTACTGATGCATGTTGGCAGAGGAGTGGTCCTTTAAAGGTCATGCTTTCTCAGCAGAGGAGACATTAGATATTGCTTTTTTTTTTTCTTTTCACGTGTCCGTTAAGGTGCACCGTGCCAGTGTTTCACACAGGTTCGACCTTGGTGTCTGGTGATTTCTAGGGGGCTAGTGAGATTTCCAAGACACGCTGACCTCCATCACGTCTTTAATGACCGGCGTCCAGCGAGAGAGGTTGTACTTTTCTTCGTTAGAACGGTCCCTCCGCGATGGTTTGCGTGTTGAGAACAATGATAGCTGGGGGAAAAAAAGAAGTTAAAAAAAATATATGCGTGTGTTTATCCAGCCATACTCCACAGCTGTTTACTCAGTAGAGCAGTGTTTCCCAACCCAGTCCACGTTTTTGCTCCCTCCCAGCTCCCAGCCAATCAGGAGCACCGAATACCTGGTACAGGTGTGCTGAGAGGAAGCAAAAACGTGGACTGTCTGGGGTTCCCCCAGGGACTGGGTTGGGAATCACTGCAAATCCACACTAGAGCGTTTATACGCAAACCCCCAAATCACATACCGAAGAGATGATGGGAACTCCAAGCTCTCTCCAGTTCAGGATGTACTCCATCGCTTCCTCAGCATTAACATGCTGAAGGAGTTTATTCAAGTTCTCTTCAGTTGTCCCTAATGGGAGAAAAACACACAGAAAGCTACTTTATTCATCCTGTACTTTGTAACAAAAATGAATGGCAATCGGTAATTACATTTACAGCATTTGGCAGACACCCTTAGCCAGAGCGACTTACATAAACGCTTCAAAGTCTATCAGTGAATAGCATGTTAATAAATGCATGCAGTATTCATTTCATTTGACACTCTTATCCAAAGCAACTTAATGGAAGAATTACAAATTATGTGTGTTCCTTGGGATCTGAACACACAACCTTCTGGTTATTAGCATAGTGTTCTATTTGTTGGGCAACAGGACCAAATAAGACAAATAAAGTCAGGGGTTTTATGAAAGCTGTATATGAGAGAATTGCATTTTCAGTGTTAAAAGGAAAAGCGCGCCGTAATTGAAAGCAAACCGTTCAGGCTGAAAACGTAAAGCAGCACAGCACGGATCTTGTCTTGGGTGGAATGAGGATTCAGCAGCACAGGAAGGAGGGTCCTCATGGGGTCCTTTATTTTTTGACCGTCTACGTCAGTGCCTGTGGCCAAATCCTGAGGAAAGGAGCAGTCTACATTTCATAACGAATGTTTGCACCTCTTTCTGTTTAAGAAACAGCCTGAATGACCTTTTGAATATTCATTACTCATATAACTCTAAGCATCATAAACAATACCAATTGATTCTAACTGTTAATAGCCATCCATCTTCCACTGATCCATAACCAGAGCTGGGTAATTCAAGTCCAGAGAATAAAAGTCCAGACTTTTTTGTTTCAGCCAACCAGTTGAGTACTCTGTGACTGTGACTCTTTATGCTCAACTGGTTGGTTGAAACAAAATCTTGGTCTGGACTTTTACTCTCTGGACCTTAATTACTCAACTCTGTCCATACCAGTGACATATACTGCTGTATATTACAAAGCCTATTACACATTAACTGCAGAGTTTTACTTAATGCTAACATATTTTTTTCAAAAAGTTTTAAACACTACCTGTTCAACTTTACACAGTTTCTCCACATTCTTCTGAAAACAGTTCATACAGTCCTCTGTTAATGTAAGGTGAGTAGCTTTCTGCAATTCAAATGAAAAACATCAAGTCACCTGTAATATCTTGCACATGTCAGGTTCAGCACACATGAAATAACCAAAATCTCCAAATGTGAGGATGGCCAAGCTTTTTAGCTGTATAAAAATGCCATAAGAGGAGCCATGTCATGCAGACAGCTAATGAATACAAACTAAATTCGTCTCTTGAGAATTAGCCTAGAACATCACAATCCCAAGAGATTCTTCATTCAAGAAAGCGTGAGTACAGTACTGTACAGTGCCACAAAATAATGTACAATGTACTTTATTAATTGTTCAAAGGCTATGAAACAATAGCCAACAATTGTTTGAAAATGAATGAACAAAATGAATAACAACGAATTAGAAACAGATACAAATGACTATACTCAAGCAACCATACAAAACAATCTATGGTGCAAACGAACGAGCGCTAGGAACAAAATATCAAAGCACAATGTCGACTGATCCCCCCAGCTAGTGAAATGGATGTCAGCACCAACCTGTGCAAGCTGCTTACGGTGGTTGGGCATCCTCTGCATGAGCTGAGCCAGACCACTGATTGACGTCTAAAAAAACGAAGTGCAACATCAAATAAGCCACTGCTTGAAGGTGAACTCGGATCAGCTCAGGGCGCCGCCGCACCTTTTCGTCCGTCTGCTTCCTGTTTGCAGAGATCTCCTTCAGTAGCTTAGGGATCTGTCTGAAAGTAGTAGATTTCCTGCATAAGTAAAGAGTTTAGAGCAATACAGAGCAAATTATCAACAAGACAAATTTATTTCAGACTGTAATTTTGACACGCTTACGCAGAAACATCTGCAATGTGCAGGTGTCGAAGTCTGACCCAAAGGTCGTCGCTTTCGTTCAGCTGCGCCTCCTTCATCGAACCGTCCTTATTGCGGAACCTGGACGCCCAATGAGAGTCAAGCAAATCAAAGTCAATGTGAAGAGCACAGCTCTACAAGTAATACTGCAAGCCTGCTTCTACTCTCCGAACATGTTTAAGAGGCTGGATAAATTTAAAGGATAAGTTTTGTGATTAATAGGCCAACTGGACGGACTTGTATGTGTCATTCTCTATTGGGATGAGGTCATAGGCCATGGCCTGGTATGTGAGCTCATGCAGGACTGGAGTGACTGGATCAAATCCTCTTTCCACTATGAGCAACTGGGCCGGCGTTTTCCCCTGTGGTGCAATATGAGAATGATACGTAAAAAAAAGCCATTATACACATCACAGAGATCATCGAAAAACCCTGTTAAGGCCACCAATTACCTTTTTCTGTCTGTTCTCACTTTCCCTCTCATAATGCTGCGCAAGTCTGCTGTCTACCAGCTCAGCCAGCTTCTTTGCATTATCTACCTTCAAGTCCCTAAAATGAAATACATAATAAAAAATTTAAAAGATGCACTGACCTTCACCCATTCATTTATCCATCCATCTTCCAACCACTTATCCTGAGCAGAGCAGCACAGGGAACAAGGCAGAGCTACATTTAGAATGGAGATCCACGCACGCACGCACGCACGCACGCACACACACAATTACCTGACTGTAAAACAAAATGAAATGCATATGATTACTATAACGTGTAGTTTGTTTTTTGCAGTGAGGAAAACAAATGAACCCTGGAGTAACATGTGATGGGTCTTTTACTTCTTGTATCGGATTCCAGGATACTCCTCCAGGGCAGCGCAGAGTGCGACTATCTGATCTGCCACCGCTTCCAGCGTCCGGACTTTGTCTTGGCTGTGCGGATTGTAGATGTGCTGGAAGGTGCCAGGATTGTCACAGGTGAAGACCTAAAAAAAACGGGGGCACCAAAGGAGAGCAGGGAGGACATTAAAACCTGCGAGCACTTTAACTAATTAACCACCCTCATTCCAAATGGCGGTATGCCTCACACTAAAGAACTGTACACTGCAGATGGGAGAAATTGGCAGGGTTAGCGATGATGTCAGTCACTGCACAATTTCAACAAATGGGAACCATTACAGTAACCAGCCAGTCATGGGGTGGACAATGTATAATAATCCCACCTCCTGCAGTGGGCTTTGCAATTTCAGTTGTCCCACCAAACATAAATAGTAAACAATAATCCTGAAAAACAGTCATGTTTGACAATGATGAAACAAAGCCTCTTAACCTGTATGTAAAGTAATCAGAATATAAACTAAAGAAAGCATTTTGTTTTCACGTAGGGAAGCAATTCTCATTCCATAACCGACAGTCTCAAGCAACCATCATCATTTCACAGCTGCAGGATGCTTTGATCAGAAGAAGCAAGGAGTGAAGATATCATGTTTGAGAAAATTAACATTCGATTAACACTTCATTCTGGGTGATTTTTAATAAATTGTAAAACTCACTTGAGACTCCTGGGGCAAAAATGAGAGGTTTAGCTCCTTACAGATTCGTATAAATTTTGCACAGCGCAACTTCATTTTCTCAAAAACTGGATCAGGGCAATCTGAAAGCGTAAGGGTGCAATTATCACCAAATACATCTGGCTGACGCATATTTGTGAAATATATCTCATGCACTGAAAGCCCTGCCGATTAATGGGCTGTTTGCAGCTTTCAGCAGTGCATGATGGTTTTGAATATCAACTCACTGACAATAAAAACACAAGCAATTCACTCTTTTCAAATACTTCCTTTAGGGCTCTTTCCACCAGTAACAGTATCTGTATAACAATCTTTGGAAAACTACTTCCTGTTCCCACACTGTCCTTCCAGCAAAATACTCACAGTCGGTGAAATACACGTAGGCAGATTTATATTTGGGTTTGGGCGTGAAGTCGGCGATTAACACATCAATACACTGGAAGAGAAAATTATAAACACAAACCAGTCATTTTTACTGCAGTAAATTTATAAATAAATTCACAAAAACTATTCTTTTTTAAATGAACTTTCACTTCCTTAAACCCAAAGGGAATACAAAATGTCTGCAGAATTAATAAGCAACAAACCTTCTCATTTGGAGAGATGAAGTATATCGCTTTCATTTCTGGAACTGGTTCCCGGTTTTTATAGAGATCTTCAACAACTGTGAATGAGATACACTTTAGTTGACTGATTGGGGTTAATGACACAAGCATGTCACCTTTCCAACTTAAAACCCAATATTCAGTTTTGGATAAAAAATAATCCCAAAACTGAGACCTGCATTTACTTACAACATAGATACATGTTATGGGTGCTACAACGACTGGCAATTTTGTGTTGGCTACCCACCCCCACAATACATTATTTGTTAACATAGGAATTTTATTTCAGTTTTAAGCGTTTCATGCCTGATTTCATAATTGCACCATCCTCCGCATGCTTTACAGCTTTCACATGCTCACTTTGGCATGTTTTACATGCATATTCTGATGCATTGTGTCTATGTCTGCACCACCAGCCTTAAACCTGGGCTAAGCTTCAGGCACACCTATGCAGTTAGATGGATGGATGCAGAGATGGATGGATGGATGGATGGATGGATAATAATAATAATCGATACTTTATTGATCCCCATGGGGAAATTGTCTTTACGCCTCCCCCAACTTGCTCTGTTTTTTTTTGTAGAGATGGATGGATGGATGGATTTTGATTAACTGTAACTCACTAGTAATGCCTTCCGACATCAGGTTAGACATATTGCAACACGAGGACAGCAGCTTGGTGGTGAAGTGGTCCAGAATCAGCACCTGAAATGGCACAGAAAATACCAGTGGCTCATTTGGCTTGTTTACAACCAGTTGTAGTTATAGACCATCACTAAGAGGAAAAAGAAAGAAGATATTCAGTACTTGTGTATATCAGCTTAAAAACAAAATGAGAATTACCTTTCAGAATAACAGTAACAACCAACAGACATACTCATCTGTACTACCTTACTGTTTTATTTTATTTATCTATGTTTCTTCTCTGGGTTTTTATAATATTTTTTACAATGTGTTTGAGCTGCTGGACGTTTGAATTTCCCTGAGAGTATGAATACATGAATAAACTAAAAAAAAAAAGCAATCTATCTTAAAAAAAACTGGTAAGTCCAATTCTAACTGGAAAATATAAATCTATATGGAAATGCACATTAAGTCAAACACAATGTTTGGCATCAGAATGTAATATTCTGATACGTGCACGGATCCCACCTTCCATATTTCTGACTTTTGACAATCTGTTATGATGCTGTCTTGGATTCCTGTAATGAAAAAAACAGCTCTCATTAATAACAACGAAAAGGTTTTCCCCGATTGTAATTGCCAACACTCATAAACATTAATTGAAAGTTCTGGCTAATTGTATAAGTATATATTATACACACACTCATGCATTCTTACATCTCTACACCGCTCCGGTGTAACTGGCGTTTTGCCAGCAGTCCGCGGTGGCTCGCGATCCACCAGCGCCTGTCATAGCTGCGCTAGCGGCGGAGTGTAAACTAGCCGGCTTAAAAATTGTTCAACTACCAAATCCACAAAGCAATCCAAATTTTAAAAAATCCAGAATGATAATTTAAGTCATGCACTTGTGACCCCCGACTCACTCTCTCTTGCAAAAAAGAAAAAAGAAAAAACAATATTAGGAATTTTCCAATAACCTGTTTACTTACAGCAACAATAATAGCTGCGTTACAAAATGCCGTTTATCAATGTATCGATTAGTTACGGCCGCTGAGTTCGTGCTAGCAAAAAGGTCATTTCCAAACTTCCCCGTCCGTTGGCGGTGCGGGGAACCTGCCGCAGCCGCCCCGAGCGCAACTTCGCCGGCCGCTCAGTGCGAACACGCGCCGGGGGGGTCTCCATTTTACCGCTGACAGCTCGGTCACGCCGCGTTTAAACTATGTCCGGGAGCCTGGGAAGAGCGATAATCACCCCAACTTACTCTGCCAGACGACCCTCTGCAGCCCCCGGTTCGCTTCCGCTGCCATCTTACTTTCTTTTCCTCTATCTGGCTTTTAAAAGCCCCGGAGCTCCGTGAATGCGTGGCGCGCCCCCGGGGAGTTCTGACATCACGCGGGCACGAGCGCCGACACCAGGATGCTGCACCGTCGGCGACCTGCTGGGGATTAAACAGACAGCAAATAAAACCGAGTACCTGAGTATCCAAAAGCCGTTTTAAAAAAAGTCACAGCGCATAACATCCAGTTTCTTTACACATGCGTGCTAATAGAAAATATATGCTAAATATTTTTAAATAACGAATTTGCACAACACAATATTGATACGTCATTCGTCATATTAATGTTTCACATACTTTCCTTTAATATTTTGGT
Source organism: Hippopotamyrus pictus (assembly GCA_026781145.1). Lineage (NCBI taxonomy): Eukaryota > Metazoa > Chordata > Actinopteri > Osteoglossiformes > Mormyridae > Hippopotamyrus > Hippopotamyrus pictus. The sequence continues at coordinate 15,512,680 of JAODLC010000036.1, read as the reverse complement.
ATATAAAATATAAATGGACGTACAACACATATATTATAATAATATTTTAATATAAATATTCACGTAGTATGTATATCTGCGTCCGCAGACGATGCCCTCCAGGCGGACGGGCGCAGACAGACTCACCTGTCCGCAGGTAAGGCGCCCCGTACGGACGCTGATAGGCGCTGTGCTGTCGGGAGGAGGGGTCACATTATAAGCAATCTCGGCTTAAGCCGTATCGACGATAGACCGGTGCAGTAAATGGAAAGAAAATAAGATTAACGGGGTGCCGCGTTTATTAACAAACTGGAAAAAAGTACAAGACCAGAATTAACAGTTAATTAATGTCAAGACCTTTGGACTTTTGGGGGAAAGCAAATACTGAAGGCATGAGATCTATGGGTTTAAAGTCGCTTATTGTTGTTTTATTTGGCATGGTTTCCCAGGTAAGATTATTCTATGTAAAATAATTTAAATATGACTAAATGACACTCCGTGGTGCAGCAGTCGGTAATGCGTCTCTGCATTTGTTGCATTTAAATGAAAACAGTTGCGATGAGACGGTATTTCAATGGGATCGCTATATCTTTGTAGGGTAAAAATGAATTATTAAATAGAACATGGGAGTTTTCTTAACAAGTGCACGATGATCCAGTTGACAGGTTAAATCAAAGAAAAATGTCAGACATGACAAGAACGGGTTTTCGTTTTCATTCGTAATAACAGCTAGAAAGGTTGTATGTATTAATATTTTATTTAAAAACATTTTAGATAGTCGAAATTTAAAAAGTAATTTTTGTGTTTTATTCACAGATAGCTGCTCAAAATGGTAAGTTATGATTTTTGAGAGAGAACATTGGGCTAATTAAAATAACTATATATAATAGAATGCAATATAAATGTGTACAATAAATATCTTTCGATTTGATTTATTCGTGGTTATGTGTGGTAAGTTGTGAAACACAGTGGAAAGTCCCAAACCTTTTTAATTGTAACACAATAACATGTGATTACACTGTGTAGGAATTCAGATGTAATTGTGTAATTAAATGTGAGCATTACTTTTTTACAGGAATGGTCTTGTCCGTGTACACGGTAACATCGAGAAGTGTGACGGTCCAGTGGACTAAGGTCCTCGGCGCCAGCTCATACAAGGTGAAGGCTACCCCGAAAGATTCCCTGGAATCGTCGTCTTACTCACAGTTTGGCGGAAACTTTGTGGTGGGCTCCGTCAACTCCCTCAAGCCGAACACCATCTACGTAATGGAGGTCGAGGCTGTCGACGACACGTCTAATGTCCTGAGCCGAGCTACGATCGAAGAGATCACGGGTAATTTCTCAAGTGAACGTACTACATATTTGCCAATATGCATAAACATGACTAGAATTCATTTTTTATTTATAAAAATAGCAATAATAATAGCCCCACATCAATAAAATAATAATAGGTGTATTAACCATAAACAAATGCTTTAAACAGTGATTTTATTTGTAATTATTTGCAAACAATCACTTGTAAATTATTCACAAATAAAATTTGACGTAATAATGGCAACTAAGGGTGACTGTTATGAAAGGTGCTATGCAAAAATAAATTGAATTGAAATGCTGTAAATATAAATGATGTGTGATCCTGTACAGCCCCGGATGTGCCTGCCGTCTCCAAGGCCTACTCCAAGCTCAGCAACAGCATTACAGTGGAATTCAACGCAGTGCAAGGGGCCAGCTCTTACATTCTTCGGGCTGAGTCGGAATCTGCCAATTTCTTCTCCGAGACCGAGGTGTCAAGTTCCCCAGGGACTGTGCTCAACCTTCAACCCTGCACTGAATACGTGCTCAGTGTTATATCCGTCAACAGCGGCGGAAGAAGCCAGCCGTCTCTGCCCCAGAAAGCAAAGACAGGTATTGTCTTCAACCACTACAGTTGTACGTTTCAAAGAAAGTCGGCTCAATAATACAACAACATGATTGTTCTCTGGGATTTTGTTTACTTCACTCAGCGGTTGGGAGTCCTGGTCCTTCGGAGACTGCAGTATGCGCTGGTTTTCAGTCTTCTCTGGAGTCGTAGTTACTTTTGTGAAACTAAATTAATTAAGTGAAGCTATTAGGGTAGAATTGAAGTTCACCTGGTGCTCCAGATGGGTGGCCCAGAAAGGTGGGCTTCAGTAAGAGAAGGTTCCACGCTCATGGCCAAAGTGATCGATCATGTTTGTTGCCATAGGATTTATAATTCCCTACAAGTCCTTTTGATATTTTAGGAACTGTATGCACTAATGGACTTCAAATACAATTAAATATTCAACCATAAGAACTACATTTGTAGTCCCCAGAGTTATCAAGTTGAGTAACAGGAGAGGGTTCACTGGTATAACCATATACCAGTAACCGTATACCAGATCAGGCTGGTTAAACTAGACATCATATGATTATCTTTCCTACAGTCGTGTTCTTCGGTGTCATGTAAACTATATTAAAAATATTACAACCCATAGGACACAGTCGTCATGCGTGCTAAGAGGCCTTGATTAGTTGGTTAGGATTTCTGGGTTTGAGACTGTGTCTTGATACCCCCTTCTCGCCGGGATGCTAAGCTGCTGTGAGATGTCTGCAAGGCAACCTAGCATTGAGATGTCTGCAAGGCAACCTAGCATTGAGATGTCCGCAGGGCAACCTAGCATTGAGATGTCCGCAGGGCAACCTAGCATTGAGATGTCCGCAGGGCAACCTAGCATTGAGATGTCCGCAGGGCAACCTAGCATTGACTTGCAGAGTAGTAGTACTGGTGCTGGCAGCTACTGAAAGTCTGAGTTGTTAGAAGACAGTAAAATAGCAGTTCTCATCCTTCATTTACAGTGCAACACTACTGTTGGTCAGGGAAAGGAATTAGGAAAAAAAGAGGCACAAAGCAAGTCTCTATCTTAAGTATTTTTTGCAAGGGTGCATGGAGAAGTGCAGGATGAAAGTGAATCTGAATGCAGGTCTGAAGGTCATCTTCTTAGACTTCTTTCTTTATTCTTTGATAGAGTCACACATTGAGTTTTATTTTTTCATTCCTCCCATGCAGCGGCTGAGATCAATGCCTTCCGTTGGACAGAACGTTTCCACCCTATGGTGGTATTTCCACAGTTCTGCTGTTGTTGGTTCACAAACGTCATGCCTTGTTTCTTAATAATAATAATAATAATAATAATAATACATTTTATTTAAAAGCGCCTTTCAAAACACTCAGACGTCTATGGTTGGCGATAATGCTATGGCCTCTTTTACACGACTTTATCTCACCTTTGCATGCTTTCCTTCCACAATTGTTGATCATGATTGAGTTCCCACGTACTTGGCTGTACCTCTCCATAGTTTATGATTGCACAGATGGGAGAAGTGATTATTTCCAGTTTAACCACTGCGACTGTCTCATGCAATGTCCTGTCTGCTGCAGTGCTGGCAGCACCGCAGCTTATTGCAGCCTCACCCAACAGCAGCACCATCCAGCTGTACTGGGCTCCAGTGACGAAGGCAGTGTTCTATGCACTGGACATCATCATGGAGGGCTCCGGCACCCGTATTAGGCTCAACACCACCGAGCGATCCGTGACCATACCCAATCTGCAGAATGGCACCACCTACTGCACAAAAGGAAACGCCTTCGATGTGGACACCATCCCTGGCGATGACATCACCGTTTGCCAAATCACTCGTAAGGAATCTGCAGGCTCCACTGCATTGAAGAACACTAACGTTACAAAGCAACATATTCTCTAACAGACATGGTATATTCCTTACCTTTGGGAGTGTTGCAAGGTCAAGTCCAAGTACAGTACTGTGCAAAAGTCTTAGGCAGTCAAAGAAAATGTTTAAGGCTGTTTATCTATGGAAGTATACATTTGCTCCGAACACAAAACACGCAATCTAACCTTTAAACATATGCAAATTAACAGAAACTATAAAAAATAAACAAGAATTTCTTCTGTTCTCCAAAGAGTTACTGATGTCTTGCTGAATAGTTAGATGAACACCTGTTTGGTTCTTAAACCTTTACTCAGCGGTACTCCACCAGTAATTAATTAATTAATGTAATTAGATAAATAACTCAATGAGGTATTGATTAGCCAAACAAGGTGGAGTAGTGATTGAGTAAACAAAAAACATTGGTGTATCGGACGGTTGCTGCAAATACTGAGTGACTTTAGGAGAGGTTTGGAAATCGCTATGCTGACATAGTCTGACTCCAAAAAGACAATCATTTAAACATCATTTTCTTTAACTGCCTAAGACTTTATCTTTATTGTCATCTCAGCTCAGTGATACAAAGGCCATACACTGAAAGGAAGTATTATTTATCATTGATCATAATGCAAAAAAGTAAAATAGAATGTGAAGATGTGAGAAACACACACTTAAGACAATAAAATACAGACTTGGGAATAAGATACAAGACAAAAATATATAGATAAACATCTATTCCTGATATGTATTGTTGCTCCTGATCGATCAAGGCCTTCAAGCTTCTACAGTTCTACCCATTTGTTGTCTGCCTGCACAGGTCCCTCTTCCCCACTGATTTCACAGATCACGCTGAACTCAGGTAGCCCCCAGGGGTTAGTGGTGAATTTCGTGAATGTGCAGGGAGCAGTCCGCTACCTAGGTCTGAGCTCCACTGGGAACAACTGCACCTCCACTGGCAGCCAGTGCACCTTAAGCCCAGTCAGCTGTGGTCAGAACCAATCCATCACCATCACAGCTATAAACCAGGCTGGCCCCAGCAGCCCCTCGAAGTCCGCAATCTTCATCACCTGTAAGTACCTGGTACCTCCATTTCACCCAAGACAGGCTTCCTGCTTTGTCACTCTTATGTTCTTGTACTTTCTATCGGAGCCTATTGTCACATTACAGACGGGTCCAGATTTACGGCTGGGCTCCATTCTGACAGCCAGGCCATGTGTTGAAATGGACGTATGTTGGACTGGGATAATCACACTGACTTTTAGGTGTGAGATTGAGGCTGGGAGATGCACGTGAGGCTGGAATGGTCACACTGCAGTACAGTGCAGTACCTTCCAGCAGCAGCTATCGTATGGCATGCAGGTCACACTGCGGTACAGTGCAGTACCTTCCAGCAGCAGCTGTCGTATGGCGTGCAGGTCACACTGCGGTACAGTGCCGCACCTTCCAGCAGCAGCTGTCGTATGGCGTGCAGGTCACACTGCGGTACAGTGCAGCACCTTCCAACAGCAGCTGTCGTATGGCGTGCAGGTCACACTGCCGTACAGTGCAGCACCTTCCAGCAGCAGCTGTCGTATGGCGTGCAGGTCACACTGCCGTACAGTGCAGTACCTTCCAGCAGCAGCTGTCGTGTGGCGTGCAGGTCACACTGCCGTACAGTGCAGTACCTTCCAGCAGCAGTTGTCATGTGGTGTGCAGGTCACACTGCGGTACAGTGCAGTACCTTCCAACAGCAGCTGTCGTATGGCGTGCAGCACGAACGCAGCTGGGCGTATGGCCTCCCGAAATTTATTTTCACATTTACTTAAGTAAAACAAAAGAAACTTTACACATAAGGGCGAAAGTCGTAAGTTTCATAGGTTCTAAGTCTGGGACAGTGTATCAGTTTTTACTGCTCTTTTTTCCATCAGTTTAGTATTATTTATTTACATATCATGTTTTGTGTCATTTATATATATACAAAGCACGACAGGACAGCACGTGATTCCAGCAGAACCTGCCATAGCCTATGAACGAGACTGATGAGAGGATGCTGATTCTCTCCCTTGCCAGTCCCCTGCTCTCCACAGACTCTCTGGGTGGAGGAGTCGGTCCCGGGCAGCTGCACGCTACAGTGGAGCGCAGTGACCTGGGTGGAATACTACATGGCCTTCATCAAGAGGGACGATGGAACTGAGGAGCTCTGCAATACCACCAGAACCAGATGCAGCTATCCCTGCCAGTGCAGCTTCACCTACTTCATGAACGTCTTTGCTTACAACAGGGCTGGTCCTAGTCCTCCAGGCCAGGTGCTCAACTACACA
>JAODLC010000036.1:15488510-15506575 GCA_026781145.1 Hippopotamyrus pictus | reverse complement strand
ACCTGTAAGTGACAACAAACGTGGTCCTAGTCCTCCAGGCCAGGTGCTCAACTACACAACCTGTAAGTGACAACAAACGTGGTCCTAGTCCTCCAGGCCAGGTGCTCAACTACACAACCTGTAAGTGACAACAAATGTGGCACCTACACGGTTTTGAGGATTATGAGAGAAATCATATATTGTTGATAAACTCTTCAGCAAATATTGGTTTTATTCTAGTCTTCCTAATAGATTTCAAGTCGGCATTGTTTTCGTTAACCAAGAGGAGCAGTTTACATCTTGGTAAATTTGTACTGTTTTAGTGGTGAAATTATATTTCTTTCCACTATCCCAAACACATCCTGTTTGGATGAATTGCTGACTGTAATTTGCCGTTAGTGTGTGACTGTGTCTGGCTCAGGATCACTGTCAACCCATAAATAATTTAACGTGGCTGGATTGAGTTTCTATTTGACACATCAATGGACGTTCATGAAGATGACTTGGGGCTGAAAAGCTGGGAAACGTGTGAGATGTGAAACGAGGAAAATGTTTGTCGAATGTCCTGCTCTTTACAAGCTGAAACAAATCAAATCGGATGGGAAGAGGTTACTACCCACAGCCTGTGTGTTCCCGCAGTTCCCTGCTGCCCCAAGAATGTGTCCGTATCACTGGTTTCCCCTGAAACCCTGGCGATCACGTGGGCGCCCGTCCGTGGGGCTGAGGTGTACGAGACCAGGGCCGTCGGCACTTCAGACCTTATCCTATGCAATGACACATCGCCAGTGTGTGCACTGTCAGACCTCAGGTGCAACACCAAGTACAGCATTGTGGTCTGTCCATGCAGTGAACGCGGCTGTAACAACAACTGCAGTGCAACAACTAAGGAGACAGGTAAAGCACTGAACGTTTAGGTAGTGCAGTCAAATATTGCATGGCATACATGCAAGATATGTAATATGTGCAATATAACATAATAATATAATGTAATGTAGTATGTGGTTATTATATGAGTTGATGTATTGCATATACCAATAATCTTCAGTATTGAGGACTTCTATAAACATAAGTAGGAGTCACTGAATGATTCTGCGTTTTGTAGTATTCTGCATATACTAGTATGTTCTTCACTGTTTTTTTTCATCCTTTCCACCTGAGCTCCCTGCCAACCCATAATCACAAGAATCCAGCAGCTTGACCCATTCTTGGTGAGTGTGTCTTGGAGAGCCAGTAACACGGGCGCCATGTACACGGCTAATCTGGCGGAAAAGGGAGGGTCTCATAAGTGCAGCTCCACGGGGACGTTCTGTGAAGTCACCAACTTGCCCTGTGGCACCATGTTTGACGTCAGTGTCATTGCAAGTACTTCAGCGGGGTCCAGTTTTCCCAGTTTCACAGTGCCCCTGGAGACAGGTACGGGCTGACAAGTCCAGAGAAAGGGACACAGTTAAGATCCAATATGCCATTACTCTATTTTACATTTTCACAACCTAAACAAAGCTTTCTGTATGCTTACGTTGAAGTTGTAAGATGAGCCATATCAGTCTTGAAATGACTCTCCCTTTAGTTCCCTGCTGCCCGGAAAGTTTCACTGTGACGCAGGTGACTCAGGCCACGACAAATGTCACCTGGTCACCAGCCACTGGCGCGAAGACTTACATCACCACGCTGACCTCGCCACGTGGAAATGCCAAGTGCCACACACTGAGCACCAGCTGCCTGATGGGATGTATCACCTGTGGCACTAACTACACCGTTTCCATGGAGATCCTCAGTAGCACGGGGCACAAATCGTTGTGTACCTATCACGGTTTCTCTTCCAGTGAGTTCAGAACCCACATTAGATTTCTGCACTAGAAATCAAGGCAAAATGGTGGCTCTGGTTCATACTGTTTGTCTAACACTTACAAGATTGTGGTTTCAATTCCACCCAACAGCTATGTAGGCGTGGAGTTTGTATGTTCTCTGATTTCTTCCTTTGATCCATAGAAATGATGATTAGCTGAAATATTGCCTCTAACCTACTCATCCATGGTGTCCCCTTCCATGCGTCCAGTGTTTCACGATTTCTCTGACGCTAAACAGAGTAAAAAGCTATTGATGGATGTTATGGGCAGTTACATCAGACCCATGATCATGCATAGCGGTCACGTCATAATGCTTAAACAGTACCATGATCAGGCCAAGCATTCTGGGACGAGCTAAGAGCCAAATTGATCGAATTTCCGCCGCAGCTGAAGTAACCGGAGTGTTCTATTCTCGTCTTCGTTAGCGACCTGCTGCCCCTGGAGTGTCAGGCTCTACCGGATGACCAATAACATCATCCGGGTGCTCTGGCAGTCCTCCAGCTCCCAGAGCACGTACATAGCGGATCTGTACGGCAGCGTCTCCAACTACACCTGCACCCCACAGGCCAGCGCTAACTTCTGCGACGTGTCTGAGATCATGTGCGGTGACGTTTACACGGTGGTCGTGGCCCCTCTGTCACAAGGATCCAAGATCAAATTTTGCTCCCAAAGGATGTACTCAGGTAAATATCATCTTTTAAGAAAGTTAATATTAAGTATTATAACACTGCTTTCCCATCTTTTGAATTATAATCAGCCTTGAAGGGTCTAAAGATGACCTGCTCATTTTTATTAAATTGTACCATCTTTGAAAAAGAGAATCTCTGCTTAAACAACTGACTTGTTCTTCTATTATTTCAGTATCCTGTTCTGGAAGTAATGTAGGAATGGGTATGTATGAAAGTGATAGGTAATATGTTTACATCTGGAGAAATGTAAAATAAAGAGTACACCAATACTCCACTTCTCAGGTTGTAACTTAATCCTAGAAACCACTCATATTCCGTGATTATTCTCATTATTTCTTATGGGGAAAATTATAAATTGCTCCCAGTTCCCCAGCTGATCCCCCAGCACTCAAAAATACCCAGTTAAGCATGATAAAATACAATTGAAACACCAATTGTCTAATTACGAAAAAAAAATCATATAAATATGGATTTGTGTGTTTATATACAGACTTTATAGTGCTATACATTACGTTATGTAGAGATACCAAGGACATTTAATAGTCTATTTTATGTAAAAAATGTGAATTGAATGTAATATGAAAGAGAAAAAAAATACAATTTACATATTGTGTTTTACCTGGATTTTTATTTGTGTGAATTTCAAATATTTCTCTGATGGTTTTGCTGTTTTCGCTGAGATGCTTGATGTGTATTAATATATATGGTAAGGAAAAAATTTGAATAATGGGGTATAGGTGCATAATATAACGGTTTAGATAATTAGTCTAGTGTCCTGTATCTTTCTACGTGAATTCTTTCATTTTCTCATTTTGAATTTAATCATTTTTTTTCAGTAATTTATCGTGGGAAGAGAAGTTTGGATTAGCATATGGTATGTATATTGTTTACTATGTAAGTAGGCACTTAAACAAAACACACCCTGATGTCTTATGAACTATTATATAAAATCCCTCTTGTGTAAAAAAAAGTTTATAGCATTTATAGCATAATTATATTTGTGATATCCACCATGCTGACTTTTTATATTTAGTTTTGGGAAATATATGTAACCATTTTCCAAGCAAGTACTAGCAGACAATTGAGAATGGTTATATGTAGTATAATAATATGAATCGCATTTAAAAGTGCTTTATTTCTGTCCTGGAGTTCTGCAGTTCTTCACATCACTATTGTTGCATTTTTTTAAAGCATCTTTTAGAAAAAGCCAAAAATAATCACATAACTTTATGCACAGCACAAATCAGCAATGGAGTTTGATCATAATCATTCATGATTTATATGTGTGCTCTGCTGTTTCATTATTTAGAGCTCAGTAACCTTTTTAAGGCCCTTTCAAAGCCTAAAAGGATCGATAATCTGTATAAGAGCGTTGGGTTTGTCCAGCCCCTGAGCACCTAGATAGCTCACTGATGTACCAGTTAGCCTAAATGCTGCAGGGGAACCAATCTGTACTGTGGACTGTGATCATAATCTGGTGGCATATATTTTCATATAACCTTTGCTTTCATCCACAGAATTTAAAGGAACTGCAAACAGCTTGTCCAGATAGCATCAATCTGAGAAGCAGCCATGCATCCCTGTCCTGTCTGTTTTGCTTCTTTCTCTCAATTTTGCAATATTGCTTAAAGTTTCCCCCAAAAACTTCCTTTTATACCTCACCTTACCATGCGATATACAGCTACTTCTGAACCATATAATAATAAGTAAGACCTTGTGACCAAAAACACAAGGCAGTCATACTTGTGAATAAAAGTGATTTTTGGGACTGTGCATTTCTCTCATAGTGATGCAATTTTAGTTTGCAAACAATTGATAATAAAGTGGATATACAATTGATTCACATAAAGAAAACTCTTTTCCTCATTTTGGAGTTTTGTAATAATCAGAAACCAGTCTGTCCCCCAGCAGTAAGCCACATAACAAAATGTGACAAAAAAGACTACACATTCAGAAATAAAGACTCACTTTTCATTAGGATGATAATAAAGAATTTAACAAATACAATGTTTTACATTTCCTGTTCTTTTAATAAAACACATCCCTTGCATAATATTGTTGTTTGAGTCATTGACTAAATCAGGACAGGACATACATATGTGTGTGTGTGTGTGTGTTTGTGTGTCATGCCTTGAGGGATGAAGGACTCAAGGACAGGCATGTTGGCAAAACAGAAAAAAGCTGAAATACATGAACAGGGACTGTAAACAAACAGGATCACAAGGGATCAGAAACAGGAGGACTAGAAGGGCACAGGCAACAGGAAAGTACAACATCAATGACTGGACTGGGGAAGACAGGACTGGGAAGCATGTGTTTATGTCACAAACGAGGGAACTAACGAGAGGCAACTGGGAGTGATTAACACGAGGGCTAGGAACGAGAGGCGAGACAAACGAGTAACAGGCGTGGCACGTCAGGGTCACGCTGGGTAGGAGACAGGAAGGTCAGGTATACATGGCGGGCAGGATGTGACATATGTATATATACTGTACACGCTAAAATTACATTTTTAATTCTTTATACTATACGTCCTCATTAATGCTTATTTTTGACCTTATGTATTAATAGGGTTTTTTATTTTGCAAAATTCACCCTAAATTATGTATTAATACATGAATAAAAAATAAAATGACAATACAATGCTTATGTTTTCACAGATCCTTGCCTAGGTAATCTGCACATTTTTAACATGGTAATATTTATTAATTTGAAACTCCCAAGAAGTAACTTTTTGTTTAACTTATGACATATTAAATACAAAAGACATTCTTTTAAAGTCTCATTCACAAGCAGGCCTATTTATGACCCACTGTAGGCTGAACTGCAGAAGGTGGAGTTGGCCTGGATTTGACGTCTAATCATCTGAAGGTGTTGTAAGTGACTAGTGAGATATCTTCCAGAAGTTTAACTTATTAGCAAAATAAACCTGGGAAATCTGACATTCCCTGTATACATAAATATTTACCGTGTAGCTGCATAAGTAGCTTCCTGTTTAGGGAATTATTTGTCAGCAAATACTGAAAGCTGAATACTGAAAACATGATGCACTTTTACCTAAAACAGAATAAATGTATGTGCATTTTAAGAAATATCACATGAGCATTGTCATAGAAGGAAATAATATTTAAGTGTTAAGTTTTCAATTTGCCCACCATAAAAGCAATGATTTGACAAAATAATTGCATCACACACATTCGTTTTTAACACAGAGAGACTGTAAGAAAACAGTTTGGCTCAGGCAGAGAACATTGCAGCTCTGCACATCTGATCATTGTCTAAGGAGCAGCTTAAATTTCCTGGCTGAAATCAGGGGGCATATTCACTTTCATATTAGCTTCACCCTTTCTTATGTAGTGTCAGGAACTAGGCGCTGTTAATCCCTCATTGTCGTTAGATAATAGGCTCTCTTACAGGCAGCCGCATAGCCCACATTCATACACGAGGGCTTCACTTTAACAGACCCTGTTATTTATGTTTAAAACCAAATAAGATTTTACAAAAATCGACTCAGAAACCCTGCTTCCTAATTCCTACAGCCTTGGTTATCAGTATAAGTCAAGGTTCATTTGCAATGTAGAGCCCCCAGAGTTTCCTTGAGGTAGTTCCTGCCCTGTATTTCATGTTACAGTCAGATCAGACTTTGAAGAACTTAAAATGTTCTGCACAGTAACTTTAGATTGCCTGGTTAAAATCAATACTTACATGCATCTGTTAAGTTTGACTTACTGATGATGGAAAGGCTGTTTCTTCATACTTTCCGTTTGTGGGCACTACCAGAAATAAAAACATAACCACCCCCCAGCCCGTGGTTAAATCTGCAAAATTCTCTTTTTTGTTTTAGTTTTTCTTGAGTAGAGGTGGTGCCTGCTGACAAAGAGAGCAAACAATGATTCTGGGAAAAACCAACAAATTATCAAATAAATAATAATAATAATAATAATAATAATAATAATAATAATAATAATACAATAAGGTACCAGATCATTAATCCAGTTTTTTTCTTCAAACTGAGATCCCTTTTGACATTTTGAACACAAATAGGATACATCACAAACGAAAACAAATAAATGTAATTATCTGTAATATTTAGACAAATCAGAGTAAATGCATTTGAATGTTATGCACTTACACACATTCATTGGCCTTTGTGTGTGCTTTCCTCTACTATGATACCTTTAAGCCCAACGGCACCAGGAGGCCACTTGTCCCCATTTAGTCAGTACTGATTGGTTCCCAAGCAGCGGCTCTACCTGTGCATTAGCTCAAAGGAATCCAGCACACCTTTTGTATCTGCCTGCCTTGTATAGAACTAATTGAATCCCTGCGGTCATTGTCAAACATGGGATTGTTGCGAGCATTGAGTTTATTCTTCATAACGGCGTTTCTGCCTCAGGTAAATGTGATCTTAAATTTCTTCTTTTTGTTTAAATGTACAATTTTAAGTATTATGCTCTAAGCTAGGTTCTTTTCTTGCCGCTGTAATTTTGGTTTTATCTTTTTTTTTTTTTCAGGTCCCCCGCACAGCGGCCAATTTGGGTACATTTTTGTCTAAATATGTATTGATGAGCTTTTACAAACGTTTATAAACTTTTAACTAATAGCTTTTTATAAATCTACATATTTATGCATCTACAGTAATGTTATACAGTCACTGTATGTTTCCTTATATATTTTGCTGAATTTCGATATACAAACTTTTATTAGTCTATCATATTATATTCATATAAAATATACATATTACGTATCAATGGGATACTTTGATTTTGTTTTGAGGCTATATTAATATTTTTAAATATTAATAAAAAAATCTCATAGACTTCAAACCAACATAACGATACCAGGCAGTGAACATTTAATTAGACCGCGATATGACAACCGGGTATAGAACCTGGATGGATAGATTAATAGAATAATGGTTTTGTTTGGATTAATAAACGTCTGCTTAAGGGTTTTTCCCCTCCATTGTTTCAGATTGCCCTGTCACGGCCATCAAGTCCACATCAGCGTCTTCGTTAACAGTGAAATGGAATAAATATATCGGTGCCACGAACTATTTCCTGGACCTGCGGGTGGTGAATGTTACAGACGTCGCCCCAGTGGTGGTGACGCTGCCCGCATCTAGCACAGAAAGGCTGGTCTATGGTCTCAGGCCGGCGACGACCTACAATGTAACTGTGAAGGTGTTTCAGTTTTACCACGTCAGGTGTATTGGAACCAGCATAGCCACGACAGGTAATACATGATGGCACGGCCGAATGTCGATGCTGACATCTCTTCCTCGTTACCGGTAACGTGTAATATCATGCGATAGGCACCCGTCGTTTGGCACACTGTTAAAACACCCTTAAATCCAATCTACGACACTGATCAGTGACATACAACCGTGCAAACGTACAAGAAACGTGACTTGTTTGAAGATCCATCCTTCCCTCCCGAACAGTTCCCGCTACCACATGGATCACCTCTTTAAAGGCAATATCGAGCACCGCTATTCGGCTGGAATGGGCGCCTGTCCAAGGCGCCGAGCGCTACTTGGTAACAGTGGCGTCCCCCGGCGAGAGACGCAGCCGAAGCGTGGAGGCGCTGAGCGCCGATATCGGGGAGCTGCGGCCGGCCACCTCCTATAACTGCTACGTGTACGCCTGCAACGCCGCCGGCCAGGGCGCTGCCAGTCAAATCAGGACCACCGTTACCTGTGAGTTGTAAATAAATAAATGAAATCACTGGGCCAAAAAGAAGTACTTACATACCCTTTCCAATCAGTTTTTATTAAGATATAATTATTAATCCCACAAATTTGATATATAAAACAATGACCAGGATAAGCGTTGGAAGGCAGATGAATTGTATCGTTATTTATTAATGATCTATCTCTGCCCCCTAGTGTTAGGCCCGCCAGAAGTTACGGGAGGCGAGCATATAGAAGAGAGTACAGCCCGCGTAAGGTGGAAAGCCGTGGATAAAGTGCTGCTCTACCGGGTGACGATCACCGACACCAGCGACTCGAGCGCCGCGCCCGTTACTGCCAACGTGTCGGCCACCTACGTGGACATCAAGAACATCAAAATGTGCTCGGCCTACGATGTGGCCATATCGTCATACAACGCTTTTCTTAAGGCTGGGGACGCCACTCATTTTACCTACAAAACGAGCAGTAAGTTTTAAAAGGAGGAAAGCTGATTTGCAGGCAGTATTTACTGGATAAAGTGTAAAATTTCACGCTTTTAGACATTTCCAGTATACTTTAATCACCTTCCCTCATTGTCTCACTCACTGCTGATTGTATCTTTTTAGCAGGTAATACACATGTAAATATACTCAGTTATTACTCAGGTACAAATCATGAACAAATATCCTAACTGCATGATATACGTGAACCATTATGACTGATTAATGATGAATGAACCCGGGATCAGTACCTATACATTATTTGTGCCCCCAGAAATAAAGTGTTACTGTTCTTTCAGCTACTTATATTTCTTCTTGGAGAACAAAGAATTGCAGTTTAGCTAATTGACGTTTCTGAATTGTCTATAGTGTGTGATTGTGTGTGTGTTTGATGCCTGTAGTGTTTTCCTCTGTGCTCTCTGACAGCCCAGGGTGTACCCCAGCCTTGTGCCCTCTCCTGCCTGGGGTGGGCTTTAGGCCCCCGTGTATTTCATTAACTTAGTTTCTCCGCCAAAACTCTGATGGTGTGTTTCTACACAATGTGACAAAAGGACGTGAGACTGAAGAGCATCTCCTCTCATTTTCAGCTCTGAGCCCAGCCGAGCACATCTCTGTGGAATACAGCTGTGTCAGCAGAAGTGTGACAGTGACATGGACCTCCGTGTATGGTGCCGACTCATACAAGGCGCTGGCCATTGACAGCCGTCACACAGTCCTGTCCTGCACGTCCCTTTTGCCAAGCTGCCAGATCACTGGCACTCTCTGCAGCCAGCGCTACACAGTGCATGTCATTGCTATGTCAAAAACCTGCGAGAGCACGACCAACTCCAGCAGTTATTTTGAGACAGGTGGGGCCGCTCTTGTGTTAACTTCATCCACATTGTTGTCTTCCACCGACCTTTTCTATTTAGACATTTCATCTCAAAAATATCCCATGGGGGGTTTGGAATTCTGTCCTTCCAAGTAGCATTTGTCTTAATTTCTCTGACATCTCTGGAGATATCTAAGCCTCTTCAGCTTGTTCTAGCCTCTGTGGAATCCCTGTTAGTAAATAGCAGACATGGCACACTGATGGAAACCTGGCATCTGTCTCAGATGTTTTCGTTCCCCCCTCTGCCATCTTAGTGCCGTGCCCCCCCACCAACGTGGAGGTCTTCCGTGAGTGTTTCAGCAACGTGATCATATTCTCCTGGGGGGCCACCAGCAACTCCCTCTACTACAGGGCCACCGCGGTGGACTCAGAAGGCGAGCGAACGGACTGCTTGACCAGGGAGACGTCCTGCTATTTCACCAACACCAAGTGTGGCCGCAGATACCGATTCACTGTGTTCGCCATGAGCGGGGAATGCAACAGCAGTGCTAGCCTTCCCGCCCACATCCGAACAGGTAGGGGTGGGAATTAAGTAGAAGGATGGTTTCAGTAAGGGAACAGGTAAAGAAGTACAAAGATGCAGACGCACACAGTTCTCCCTTGCATTAGCTCTGCTGATGTGTCTGATCTCCTCCCAGCCCCCTGCCAGCCACGGAATGTGAAGACGAGGTCAGAATGCCACTCGGACGTCCTGATCAGCCAATGGGACGCAGCCGCCGGGGCTAAGATGTACATGGTGGAGATGATGGGGAACTCCCACAACCTGTACAACTGTAGCTCCATCACTAACAGCTGCGCCACACCGGGTGTGCAGTGTGGCGAGAGCCTGACAGTATGGATCACTACCTCTGACGATGAGTGCTCCAGTGAGAAGGCCCTCGGGGAAGTGGCCGAAACCGGTAAGGGCTCCTGACCCACCTCTCTGATACTGGTCATGGCCTGTACAGGTCAGGCATGGATCGGTCTCTTATGGACTAGTTAAAAAAGAGCTGATTTGTCTAACGGTGAAAGCAATCGCTGATATATATATTTTTGATTTTCAGTGCCCTGCGTTCCTCAGAATGTATCTACTGATTTAGACTGTGCCACCAACGATCTTACGGTGCGCTGGGAGTACAGTCATGGCGCGGACTTCTACGTCGCTTCGGCCGTGCGGCCGGATGGTGCCGTCCACATCTGCCAGACGGCGGATACCAGCTGTGTGATCCGTGGCCTCTCCTGCGGGCAGAGCTACACTGTTTATGTTGTGGCTTCCAACTTTAAGTGCAACAGCTCTGAGAGCGTACGGGTCATCAGAGAAACCGGTATGCTGCTGCTTAGGCACCATGGAGGAAAAATGTGACGTGGGACAGTATTCAGTTTTACAAACATGGGTAGCGGTAGGGGCTGATACAATACTCTCCTAATGAAACGTATGCGATTATTAGAGGTGCAGCGATCCAACTCTTTCAGTGCCAATACGATCCCGATACCTGAACAGAGGGTATCGGCCAATATAAGTACTGATCTGATACCAGTTCACTTTGAATATCTTCCAAGCGAGAACACACAAGTGGCGAATGCTTAAAATGCCCCGTAATGTTTCTCCTGCTAGCGCTTCATTGCATACATACCACTTCCACCTCTCATAAATTTGTCTTTATAAAGATTGCAAATTGCTGTGCTACTAGTTGTTTAAAGCGTAAACTGCTTCCAGATCGTCATGCTCCTATGTGCTTACGCTACTTATTCTACTTAAATGGGAATGTGCATGATGTCACAGCAGGCGGAAGTCACTGCACTCACACCCATTGAGTGGCAAAAAACTGAGTGGCAGCGTTGGGAAAGACCTGGGAAAGAGTGTGATTGTACAAGTTGATTTAACAAGAAATTGGAGCTTTTGACTGACTGCTGAAAACTAAATAATTAAGTATCGGATGTGGATTGGTCACGTATGGTCGATACCTGATCTGTCTAATAGGTATGGATCAGTGCCAATACCTATCTCACATATCAGATCGGTGCACCTCTAACAATTATACGAGTTTATTGAGAGGATGGCACTGATGGTGGAAATCTTATTTGTGACTGATTGAAACAACTGCTTATGTTAATTTAAACAATGCAGTCATTTACCAGTCACACTCTCACTTTATTCCATGTCATGTTCCTAAGAATTTTTTGACTTTTCAGCAAATAGGCTAAAGCCAATGAAAATTGTTATTCCTCAAACTAAAATGACCATTCCACACACTTCAAGAAGGTAATTTCTGTCCTCCAAACCTTGCAGCTAACTGCCCTCCAGACCAAGTCCAGGCCACTTTAGATTGCTTGGAGAACCATGCGTTGGTCGTGTGGCAGACCTGGCAGAGCAAGGCTTCGTGCATAGCCTCCATGGAGGACCAGGTGGGAGGGCTGCTAAGCTGCAGTACCACGGGCAACGGCTGCAAGGTCTCAGGCCTCAAGTGTGGCCAGAAGTACAAGGTCTGGGTGACACAGCACAGTGGGATGTGTCCCGCTGCACATTCCAAATCCATCTACTTCGACTCTGGTATTTACTTTAGTTTTTTCCCCCATCATTCCTTTTTCCTTAACTTTTGAATTTCTGAGTTCCTCTTCTTGAGACTGTCATCTCAAGCCATTTCCTCTCGGCTATCTAGTCCCCTGTGGCCCGGAGGACGTGTCAACCCAGCTGAACTGTGGCAATGGGACACTGGGCGTGAGCTGGGCCACCTCAGCCCAAGTGGACGGGTATGTCGCCATTATGTTGGCGGGGAGTGGGGAAAGGACATTCTGCAACACCACAGAAACTCAGTGCACCTTCGACGGCCTGGAGTGCGGCGAGTCTTACACTGTGGTGGTGATGTCAAACAACGGCAGCTGCTTGAGTCTTCCAAGCAGGGATTTGACCATCCAGGAAGGTACCAAAGTTGCAAATACGTCTTGCTTTGTAGTCATGGATGTTTACACACCTTCTGTTTTTTCCTCTTCACTTCAGGCCAAGGGTTTTTTTCTTTGTCTTTATTTTTCTAACAGTATTATAGTAAGACAGTGGGAACAAGTCACAAAACCATGCAAAGCAGCCAAATAGGACAGTCAGAGCCAGATCAAAGATCTAACATGACCAAAACACCAAGACGTATTCATTTACACAAAGAAGCCTCGATTAATAGATGACAAGCAGATTGTTTCTGGTGTTGCTGTCATTGTGGGAATCCAGGGTGTGGTGCCTACATTTGTCAGCCATTTGGAGCAAAGATACATTCTCTTTCTGGAAGGGAATAGTTGGTTTTGTGGTTCCAGATTGAGAAGAGCCTGTATAACCTACAGCCCCTGAAAACTAGGTTGGTGAAGCGCGATGCTGTGCTGTGTGCCCCTCAGTGCCCTGCGTGCCGACCGAGGTGGCAGTCAGTCACAACTGTGAGGGGAACTTGGCCAGTGTCATGTGGACACCAACCCCAGGGGCCCAACACTACAGGGCTATTGCACGGAGCAATGGTGGGGCCCA
Organism: Hippopotamyrus pictus; assembly: GCA_026781145.1. Lineage (NCBI taxonomy): Eukaryota > Metazoa > Chordata > Actinopteri > Osteoglossiformes > Mormyridae > Hippopotamyrus > Hippopotamyrus pictus. The sequence goes on along the minus strand of JAODLC010000036.1, from coordinate 15,493,531 downwards.
TTCTGAATGCGTCTCCAGTGGGACGGCCTGCAACTTCATCGACCTGCAGTGTGGCCGGGTCTACACTGTAGGGGTGGTGGCTTTGAGTGGAGACTGCACCAGCTTGGAGAGCAAGAATGCAGTACTCCAGACAGGTATGGCGCTGCTTTGAAATCCTAATGATATTTCCGTTGAGGGGACTCGATATGTAGCCACAGAGTAACTTGGAGTACAAAATGTTTTCGTCCTGGTGTATATCACTTATGGGCTAACTTTCTCTTTCCTTAGGATGAGTCATGTAAACTGTACGAACATATGTTTTAAAAAGACTTGCTCTCGCTAAACAATATCTGGGTGATGCCTTCTCATGCACAAGTGACATTCCCATTTTTTTTCCCTAAAAAATTGAGCCTTCCCCTTCTTCAATAGCAAGGACTTCAGTCAATAAAAGTTTGAACTCTGGCAGAGAACCTCTCGCTTTATTTGTTCCTTCAGCCCCATGCACTCCGTCTAATGTGGTGGTCCAGACTAACTGCTCGAGTGACAGAGCCTTTGTGTCCTGGGGCGCCATTGCAAATGCGGTGTCCTATTTGGCGATGGCGGGGGGTGTGGATGGGCACACCTTGTCCTGTGAAAGCAGCGAGCCTGGCTGCTGGATCGAAGGTCTCTACTGTAGCCGGGAGTACAACTTTACGGTCTCGTCGGACGACGGCACCTGCCAGAGCCTGAGCAGCGAGCCAGTGCAGCAGGAAACGGGTAAACGACTCCGTATGGAAACTCATGTTACTGTTGTCAGCAAAGGGGTGTTTTGTGACTGTGTACCCTGGCGTTTGCTGTTTTTATTCTTTAAATAGGTGATAAAAAAAATGCAAAACAGACTTGTATTGCATATCGTTTGACCCTCTTTCCCATCAGCTCCATGTGTGCCACGGGACACGGAGAGCCACATTGACTGCAGTACCAGTGCTTTGACTGTCAGCTGGGACTCCCGTAGTGAACTACTGCTGAACTATAGTGTAATCGTATTGGCTGAGGACACAAACACATATTCTTGCACCACCTGGGACGCAACCTGCAAAGTCGAGGGGCTGAAATGCGGTCAGCAGTACCGTGTCTACATGGCGGCTAGCAGGGGCAACTGCAGCAGCATGACGACAGTGCCGGAAATCGTTCACACAGGTATGTTTCATGCTTCCCTGGCTGGCAAACTGATTCCATTGTTATTACACTCCAGGCTCACTGCATCCTTGTGCTGGATAAGAGAATAGATGGTATCAAGTAAATTGATACAGATTATAGTGCTTGAGTGTTGATAATGGATCAATCTTCTTGCCTCTGCATTGGCAGCACCATGTGTCCCACAGACCGTGAAAGGGGCTGTGATGTGTGGCACAAATACCCTGGTAATATCATGGGACAGCTCTTCTGGGGCCACAGCCTACACCGCTACTGTGACCAGTTCAAGTGGTGACCCAAGCAAGTTCTGCTCCACCTCAGAACTCACCTGCGTGTTGGACGACCTGAGATGCACCCAGCAGTACACTGCCACTGTGGTTGCCCAGGGCAAACAGTGCAACAGCACAGCTAGCTCTGCCGTCTCAGTGGTGACAGGTAGGAGGTGCCCTATGTCGGATAACTACATGGTCCCAGTAGCTTCCCTGTCTGTGACTTGTGTCCCTGTTCCCTGTGTCACCTATACCGACAGGACCTTGTGAACCTGAAGGTATGGCGACCCACCTGGACTGCGATGACAATGCAGTGCTGGTTTCCTGGAACGCCAGCCCAGGAGCCCTGGAGTACACAGTGCTGGCAAAGGGCAGGAAGGGTGACCTTTCCTCTTGCTACACCATGGAAACCAACTGCCTGTTGACTCGGCTCGCCTGCGGTCAGATATACAACGTGACAGTGTTGGCTGGCGATGGGAATTGTAACAGCAGCTCTCTGGCTTACAGAATCGTGGAAACAGGTATAAACCCCACTGACCCCCTAAGATGGCGTGCAGCTTCTTCCCCGATGGTTAGAAAAGAACAACGGAGGTCTTCTTGCACCTCATGCCATTTTTCGTCTTTCAGCTCCATGCGCCCCTGTCATGATTAGCCACAGCCTAGTCTGTGAAACGAACATGGCTACTGTCTCATGGAGAAAGGAAGATGTTGCTGTGGGTTATGTCATCAATGCCACCTCAGTCATGGGCCACAGGAAAGGGTGCAATGCCAATGGAACTTCCTGTGACCTGCCTGAGCTGCAGTGTGGCAAAATGTACATGGTTCAAGGCATGTCCCTGGGGAAGGAGTGCAATAGTGAACCAAGCTCCGAGCTCACTATTGTCACAGGTATATCTCTGGTATGGATGGAGGGCTGTGTTTATGGCATACAAAAGACTCTAGATCAGGGGTGGACAATCTTATCCAGAAAAGGGCGTTGGGTATGCGGGTTTTCGCTGCAACTCCTAATTACTAATTAGAGGACTTATTGGCTGAAGAGACCTCACCCCTAGGTTTGAACAGCTGATCTAAAGGTAATCCCAAAAAAACTGCAAACACACTGGCCTTTCGCAGATAAGATTGCCTACCCCTGCTCTAGATCACTGCCATTACTCATCATGCTAATCCTGTTGGGCACAGCATCGATATGCTGTGATTGTCTCTTGGCGTCACATGATTTTTCTGAATCTTTGTCCATCTCCAGCTCCCTGTCCCCCTGTGATGGTAAAGTCCACCTACTACTGCAGCAGCAACATCGCCCTCATCAGCTGGGATGAGAGCCTGGGCCGAGAAAGCTTCTTAGTGCACGTGATGGGAGGCAGGAAGGTGTACACTCAGACCACGATGGAGACCACGAGCACCTTCACTGGCCTGGGGTGCAGGCAGAAGTACAACGTCACCGTTAGAGCGGTAGCCAGACATTGCAACAGCAGCCAGGTGGCTTCAACGGAATTCCACACAGGTATAATGTTTTCTGAAAAGCTCCTCACAAGGGTGCCTCAGCCCCTGCTAATGGCCCCCTCTCCCACAGCTCCCTGTGCACCACAGAACGTGAGCGCGGTCCTGCTGTGTGCTGACAACACGGCAGAGGTGACCTGGCAGGCCAGTCCTGGTGCGGCATCCTACAACGTGACTGCCCAGGCAAGGGATGGCGACAGCGAGAGTTGCTTTACCACGCAGACACTTTGCCAACTGCCCAGAATGCATTGCGGACAGACGTACATCATCACAGTGGTGCCCAACTCAGATACCTGCTTTGGATTCTTCAGCACTGCCGTCACCTATATAGCAGGTATCTGTATTGTAGGATTATGCTCTTAGAACATTCACCACAGGTACTGTAAACCACTGGAGATAACTAAGGAAGAATTTAAGGTGGCTTCAAACAACATAGCCTGTTGCCCTGGGACCAGGTGTAAGTGGAAGCAGAAAGGCCTTTCCTGCTACAGTGTTTCTTATCCTCTTCTAGCTGTCAAAAAACATCTCTGTACGCATCTCGCACACATGTCTCATACTCTATTTCTCAGGCAAATGTTTCCCTACATGCTGACTTTAACACTACATGGTCAGGATTGGTAGAGAATTTTTGTTGCTTGTCAATGAGCAAGGAGAAAGGGAATCTGAAAGGACGTAACTATCTCAGTATAGATGCAATGCAGATGTAACACTGCTGTGATGCTGCAGGAATGTTTTGGTTTGCTTGATGGTCAAGGCATCACTTATAAACTACTAAGTCTGGCTAGGATGATATCTGCATTTTGGAGTTTCACTCTTAACCGAGAACTTCAAGAACAGTGGCCCTGATTGGAAGACAGGAAGACACAATTGCTGCAACATTGAGTAATTACCCAAATTTCCTAAAACTACTCCTGGGGCTGGCAATGTAATCCTTTGACTGAAGAATAATGGATTGAGCGAAGCAAGATTCATTTGTCTTTCTCTGGAAGGTCCTTGTCCTCCTAACAACATATCAGTGGCACTCACATGTGAAGGCAACCTTGGATATGTGACATGGGATCCTGTGACGGCAGCAGAGATGTATATAGCCACTGCCACGACCACAGATGGCCATGTGCAGACTTGTAAGACCAACACCACCAGCTGCTCCTTCCTCAGCTTACACTGTGGCGAGGTCTATTTTGTCACTGTGGTAACTCTTGAGAGGGGCTGTCAAAGTGAGCCAAGTCCCAGGAAGAACTTCAGGACAGGTTTGTTTTCTAGTTACATTTCATAAGGCTGTAATATTCTTCTGTCATGTGAGACCAAAAGTTCTGATTCAAAGTCCGATTTCTTTGTCACTCTTTTAGCCATCTGCCCTCCCAGCAACCTGAGAGGACAAGTTATGTGTGTGACCCATGGCCTGATGGTCACATGGGACCAGAGTCCCAGAGATGATGTGACATACTTCCTGAATTACCAGACAGAGGATGGTGCCAGCACCACCCATGTAACCTCCAGCATCTCCTACCAGCACATGGGCCTGTGCGGAGAGCGTTATTTCTTTAAACTACTGGCACAGGACGATACGTGCAACAGTAGCTGGACTCAGTCCCTCAAAATGGACACAGGTGCCTCCCCATTGCCACAATGCTCTCCGCAAAGACTGTCTTAAATGTGAACGTTACTGCTCTCAAATGTGACCTCGCATTCTTATCCACACAGCTCCTTGCCCACCCTCCAGTTTGAAGGCCCAGGTAGACTGTGGCACCAACAGAGGGAGGGTTTCCTGGGTGCAGAGCACAGGCGCATTAGTCTACACTGCTGTGATCTCGGGAGCCCATGGCCATAGAACGTCCTGCTCCTCCAACTCTACAACATGTGGCGTGAGGCTGGACTGTGGCCGCCGGTACACCAGCATGGTGTTCTCCTCGAACGAAGCATGTAACAGCACGATGGACGCCACTGTCGAGTTTGTTTCAGGTAGCGTCTTGGTTCTGTGAAATCAGAATGTTGTCAGAATGCAGGGACCATACCTGTCAAGTTTTGGATTTGAAAATAAGGGAAATTTTCCGGCACCCACCGCGAGCCACCCCACCACCCCAACCAAGCTCCAGTATC
>JAODLC010000036.1:15460989-15482088 GCA_026781145.1 Hippopotamyrus pictus | reverse complement strand
CAACCAACCAGTTGAGTACTCTGATTGTGACTTTTTATACTCAACTGGTTGGTTGAAACAAAATCCTGGTTTGGATTTTTACTTTCTGGACTTTAATTGTCCGCCTCTGGCCAAAGGCAATGATTTTGCAAAATTCACCAATAAACCAGTAGGTCTCTTACTGAAAGAACAATTCTTTGGACATTATTCTGTATACCACACAAAGCTTTGATAAGGACGATGGGGTTTGGCCTGGATGTCCTCTGACAGGATGAAATCACGTGGCACATGCACTCACCCATGTAGTTCACCGCTGCCTTATTACTTTATAAGGCTCTATTTTATCTCTTGGCCCTAAGACAAGTTCTCTGACCATAAAGCTAACTTCTATTTTGCCGTTTCCCTCTACTAAACCTGAAATGACCATCTTCACAATTTCTTTAAAAACATCTTCACTCTTGCTAAGTACACCGTCTCACAGCTTTCCTTTATGACCACTAAAGCATTATAATTATTCCAACTCTTTATAGTTGGAAATGCAAAGTTTCACATGTCACATGCATTGATTTTTTTTCCCTCTAGTACCTTGTTCTCCACAAATCCTGGAGGCCACCCTGAGATGTGGTGACAACATGGCAACCGTGACTTGGAACAGGAGCAGGGGGGCAGAGCGTTACCTAGCGAAGGCCACCAGCAGCGACGGTCACCAGGCCACCTGCATCTCACGTGGGGATACCTGCTACCTCAGGAGCCTGAGCTGTGGGAAGGTATACACAGTCACTGTTCGAGCAGAGGACAGCACCTGCTCCAGTGCATGGAGCCATCCAGTTGAAATTAAGACAGGTAACTATGGTGACCACACTGCCAGTCTGCCCAGTTATAGGTATAGCTCTAGGTCAAGTTTCTTCTTGGCTTAATGGTTGCCCATTCCCTTCAGTCCCCTGCATCCCTGAAAATGTAGAAGCCCACTTCGACTGCGAGTCAAGGACCATGATCGTGTCCTGGTCGGCAAGCGATGGCGCAGACTCCTACACAGCCACGCTGGAGGACAGCGACGAACGGTTCACCAATTGCCAGACTTTGGGAGCCAGCTCATGCGATGTGACCGGTCTGCACTGTGGCCAGGTTTACCACGTGTCCGTGACCGCGTCGGATGGCCACTGCACCAGCCAGGAGAGCGCCATGCTGGATGTCCACTCAGGTGGCATGGAATACCAAAATTTAGACAAGGGAATGTAGGCCAAGTGGGCAAACCTCTGTGTCAGTAACCAGTTCGGTGAAGCAGCACCGATATTCTACTAGAAAATTCTCCAGCAGTTCAGAAGCTAACCAACCAATGTTGCTTCCTCTCCTACCAGTGCCCTGTCTCCCCAGGCATATCAAGGCCTCCATGGACTGCGAGAGGGCCACGGCGGTGGTCACCTGGGACTTCTCCCCCGGGGCAATGTCCTATGTTGCTACAGCCACTGCAACATCTGGCCACGTCGCCACCTGTGACACCACCCACACCAACTGCGAGATGAGCAGTCTGGTATGTGGAGCGCGATACTTCGTGTCAGTGCTCGCGCGGGGGGAGACCTGCAACAGCACGTCCAAGATGCCTCGTCAGCTGATGACAGGTAAACCGGCTGTGACTAAACATGCCATCCTACAAAGACCTTTGTTAAGTAAGGACACAAGTAGGATGCAATTCACAAAGCATTAATGTGCTTCCCGTACCATAAGGTTCTTAGTCTTTTTCGAGACGTCGCTCCAGAATGATATCCCTAAAAGATTTTACATTATATATTCATTCAGAATTGTGAGTCTCTAATGCATCAGGGGTTTGCTGTAGTAGAATCTGAATTACTTTAATGTAAAAACAAACTTTTATCTCAGTTTTGGCTGTTATTGATTTACGTTTCAATCTCAAGGTACCTCCCATAAAGCTTCACACTCCTGAGGAAGTCAGGACTAGCTCACTCAACAACCCATGGTTTAAATACTGGAATTAATAACTTAATGTTCTCATTTACATGTAGAACCATGCATGCCTCTTCATGTTAGCATCCAGTACAACCCACCAGTAGGCCAGGTCTACTGGGACACAAGCATGGGGGCCTCATACTACACCACCGAGGCTGTGACCAGTGACGGCTTCCAGACTTCATGCACAACCACGGACAACTACTGTGCCCTCCATAATATGGCCTGTGGCCGTGAGTACAACATCACGGTCATTTCCAGCAATCAGGCCTGTGAAGATATCGTCGCCTCTGACCCAGTCAGCCAGACCACAGGTGAGGCGGTGATTCCTGAGGATCAGACATGGGGTTTCCAGTAGGACACCTTCGCAACCATCCCTACCATTTTTTACGATATATATATCTTCGGGTATACATCTTCTTGTACACCTCCAGGAAAACAGCTCAATTCCATCTGAGTTTGATTTGCTAGCATGTATCCACCAGTCACGCTAAGGTTTCCTGGTCCATTGTTCTCTTCACCTCAGCATGCTCTTCATTTCCACATTAAACCTGACTTGATTTGCAGAGCAGAAGTTCTGTTGGGGAGGGGGGGTGCCCAGAACGATACACAAATAGCGTGAACCTCGTGTTGTCATGCTCCAGAACCTTGTCCCCCGAAGCATGTCCAAGCCCGTGTGGACTGCAGGACAAACCTGGGACATGTGTCATGGGAGGAGAGCGATGGGGCTGTGGGCTACCTGGCCATCCTGGATGGACGCGACGGAGATTCTGCCTTCTGTTACACCACAACCACATCCTGCACTTTGGATACACTCCATTGCGGAACGGTCTACTACACCAGAGTCCAATCCATAGGAGAGACATACAACAGCTCAGACAGTGCCACCTACAGCCTACTCACAGGTCAGTGTCCAGAGGCTCCTCCTCTGAGGTATTTTATTAACCAACCTTGAAAGCAGAAGGTTCTCTGCTAGCTGTTTCGCATATCGTTCCAGCTCCTTGTGTGCCAGACATGTGGGAGGCCCAGGTAAACTGCGAGAACGACACTGTGTCGGCGTCCTGGAGTTACAGTAATGGGGTGGAGTCCTACAAACTGACCGCCAGAGGCATCGATGGGCATTCCACTTCCTGCACCGCCAGGGAGACCTCCTGTACCCTCGTCGGCCTCACCTGTGGGAATGCGTACACCCTCAACCTGGCTGTCTCCACCCATCAGTGCTCACTCGTGTCCCCCACCGAATTCACCCTCCAGACCAGTGAGTGCCGTAGGGGGGAACTCAACAGCCTTGAGTACATGTCCTTATAGATAAATCAACCCAGGAGTGTTGAATCTCAGCATAAACATACTAAGAAACTATAACCCACTTCACAAACCATATTCCATTAAATCCCAATTCAATGTAAGGGTAATCCATCTGTCCACCCAATCACTTTCTGTAATGCCTGTCCAGTACAGGGTCCCAGTACGCGTGGAGTCCATTCTAGGAATCACAGGTTACCTGCATTCAGATTCACAATGGGCAATTTAGGGTCATCACTCCACCCAACAGTATGTTATTGGACACATACACAGGGCGGGGGTTGGGAATCGACCCCACAACCTTATAGTGCTAATAGTGCTAAGCACCAAGCCATTGCACCATCAACAGAAATGACTCAAGCAGATTCAAGCACTTTGTCATTGTGTAACACAACAAAATTACACCAAGTGTGGCTAGTGCCAGGTGTACCTGTGCCACAGTCTGGCTGTCTGAAACCCCGTGGCCCTTCCCACAGAGCCCTGCCCCCCACCGCACGTGTCGGTGGAGCTGCGGTGTAGCTCTCGTACTGCCGCCGTATCGTGGAGAGAGAGCGAAGGGGTGGAGCTCTACACGGCCAGCGCTGAGGCTTCTGTAGGCACGTATGCCGAGGACTGCAACACCACCGGCACCACGTGCCTCTTCGCCAACCTGGAATGTGGGGAGACCTACACCTTCAGAGTCAGGGCGTACAGCGGCGAATGCCGGGGCCAAGCCAGCGAGACCATCCATCGCAATACAGGTGCTTACCCACCCACTCACTCTCATCCATCGCAATACAGGTGCTTAACCACCCACTCACTCTCATCCATCGCAATACAGGTGCTTACCCACCCACTCACTCTCATCCATCGCAATACAGGTGCTTACCCACCCACTCACTCTCATCCATCGCAATACAGGTGCTTAACCACCCACTCACTCTCATCCATCGCAATACAGGTGCTTACCCACCCACTCACTCTCATTCTTCCTTTATTATGGTTGTTTAGTAATCATTCCTTAGTAAGTAGAAGTATGTTTTTTTTAGTAATAATTCAGGCAAATTTATGGGCAGTGGGGAAGGAGGAGCAGGAACAGCAGTACGTCGTATAAGTTTGCAGTTCAGCATCTCGCGAAACACCCTTAAAACGTGATCTCCGCCCCCAGTGTGGTAAATTTCAGCCCTTCTCATGCAGAGCCATGCCAGCCCATCAACGTGACAGCGCAGGGATCATGTGAGAACGACACAGCCGTCCTGCGGTGGGAGGAGACTAAGGGGGCGTCTATATACGTCGTGAGTGCCCTGGGTGACCTCGGGTACGTGGTGGATCTCAGAACCCCCAACACGTCCATCCCGGCTGAGCTGCCCTGTGGACAGACCTACAACCTCAGTGTGGTGGCCTGGGATGACTACTGTGACAGCCCCAGAAGCAGTGTTCTGCAATACAGAACCGGTCCGTTGGGGTAACCCTTCAGGTTTTATGGTTTCTGTTAAATGCTCTATTCGGTTTTCAAGCTTCTCATCAGTGTGATGACATCCCAGACAAAGAAAGGTTTCCATTTAGTAAGAAATTCATCTCTTGGGCATTTAAAAACTCAGGGAAAAACATTTTGGATAAGAGAGAAACTAGCAAGTTTAAAGAAACAGGAACACCAGGCAGTCAGGATAACTGCGAGAGCGACACTGCGTTGGCGTCCTGGAATCTGGAATTACAGTTCCCGGGGAGGAGTCCTTAGACGTTGATTAATCCATCGACCGACCACATATCCTGAGCACAAGGAGCCTTGCTCCTATCCCAGAAAACACTGGTCAAGCTGCAGGAGTACCCAAGTCATGGTGCCAGTCCATCACAGAGCACACACACTCACTCATAGCATCACACACTATGGGCAATTTAGTGAAAATGTTTTACTCAAAGTCTCATTTTTAGACAACAGGTCTGTAGTACTGAAACAAACCAGTTCTGGTTATGCACTTACATAAACACTATCTCTCCTCTCCCCCTTCCCAGCTCCATGCACCCCCCAAAATGTGGTGCCCAGTGTCCAGTGTGAGGACAGCGTGGGCTCCGTCAGCTGGGCACAAAGCGACGGCGCCGAGTCCTACGTGGCAGTTGCCGTGGGACTGGACAGCCACACCCACACCTGCGCCAGCCGCAACCCTAACTGCACCTGGGACGAGCTGCACTGCGGCGACCTCTACAGCGTCACGGTCATCGCCGAGGACACGCTGTGCAGCAGCCTGCCTAGCAGCAGCGTGCTCATCCGCACGGGTACCTGTCCCCGCCATTCCTCATACCCAGGCGCACGTCATTTATGTGTTACTCTGCAATAAGTTTTCAAAAGCATTAGACAGAAGTTCAGCCAATTTCCGCAGTGTGACCGTTTAAACAAAACTCAGTAGATATTATTCTAAGAGAAAAAGCAACCACCCACCCCACCACCGGACAGGCGGATGCAGACAAGGGCCGCCATGATTCATCGTTTTTGATTCGGGATTTTGAGTCATACACCTACAGGATCTCAGTCTTACATGACACAGATTCTGCCGTGTTTGCATTAGAAGGGAGATCCGCTGCATCAAACCAGGCACTCCCTTTCTGCTTCTAAGCTGTAGCAACAAATCCCAGCACTATGTTACACCATTTGACAGGAAGAGGGGGCAGAAAAACAGGCGCTATAATTCAGAGCAGACGAGGTTTGTTTAGAATTTCTCACTGGAAATACCAGCACAGATTAATGGCATGATGTTATATAGTTTTTAATTCTGTAGAAAAATAGATTTGTGGGCCTGATTTAATAATGAATTATAAACAAGTCTCAGGCTGGTATTTTGAGTCCTATTATATCTTGAAAATAGATTGACTAAATCCCTCATCGCCCATTATGAAAAGCAGTTTACAGTTCAACCATCTCCATTATTTTAGCTGTTGTGTTTTTAGCGCTGGTGCCGCTAAAGCTGAATATTGATTGTTGACTGTGGATTAAATTTAAATATCAACCGTCAGTATCACCCAAGACATCGGACTGATTCCAGTATCTTGATTTTTAACGATTATTGGTCGATACCGATATTTTAACTGATATATCTCTACATATTGTTTACTCCATCTCCATAAAGAAAATATATAATGCAAATAATAATAGTAATAATGAGAGAAATTTATTGTTCAAGAATTGTGAGAGAAGACCACGAGTGAAAAAAAATAGTTAATATTTTACCCAAAATCATGCAGACCATAGCATGCCAAAGATAACCTTCCCAATGTCTGAACTGCACAGCCCACCGTGTGGTGGAACGCAGATGTTGCAGCATGGTGACACCATGTGTCTGCTGAAACCATTCTCTAACTGGTTGCAGTGCCTGCTGGGTGCAGATGCCAGTCTCCCTTTATAGACTCACAGGATCAACATCTCAGGCGTCAGTTCTGCAGCTGCCATCCCGTCTTCTGAGGTCTGCATTTGTCACCACTGGCCTTTTGCTTCTTTCAGCGCCCTGTGTGCCCCAGAACCTGCGGGCCTCCCTCAACTGTAGCACCAAGGTGACACTGCTGACGTGGGACCCCAGCCCTGCGGCCAAGTTCTACGCGGTGACCGCCGATTCCAGTGACGGCCAGAGGGTGCAGCTGAGCACCGGCAAAGTGCACGCTTACATCTCTGAGCTCACCTGCAGTCACGTGTATTCCCTCACTGTCACGGCCATGAGCACGCACTGCACCAGTGCCGCCAGCCCACCCCTGCACTGGCAAACAGGTATGCAGATGCATCCCAGACACCGAATTTAAACCCCTAGCGTTTGGTTTATTTAATTCACATAAAGTTAAAGTGCATCTGCCTGTCCTCCTATTTAGAGGCCTGCCCCCCCACTGCCACTACCCCCGAACTGGACTGTGTGTCTAACATCGCCGCGGTAACATGGCAGGCGGTCGAGGGGGCGGAGTTCTACATCGCCACTGCCTACTCTGAGGACGGCCAGTCCGACACCTGCATGTCCCCCACGACCCGATGCAGCCTGGCCGGCCTGCAGTGCGGTCAGATGTACGCCGTGTCGGTCACTGCTGTTGACCGGCAGTGCGGTTCTGAACCGAGCGTCCCTAGCATGTTCAGCTCAGGTAAGGGGGGGTCTGGCCCAAAGGCCCTGCTGGCGGTGTCGCCTGGACTCAAACTGACCTCTTTCCTTCTGTCCCCACCTCCCCACACAGTTCCCTGTGTCCCACAGGGCCTGACCGTAGAAATGCACTGTATGGAAAATGAAGTCCTAGTTACCTGGAACAACAGCCAGGGGGCGCTGTCCTACAGGGCTGTCGCACAGCATGATGGAGGAAGCCCCTTCTTCTGCCGGAGCCACGACCCTGGCTGCACTCTCACCGGCCTCCTCTGCGGAACGCTGTACACGGTGCACGTGATTGCTGTGGGAGAAGCCTGCTCCAGCCTCCCCAGCGAGTCCGTGGACTTCCATTCAGGTGACTCCCCCGAACTCTCCAGCCCGCTACAACGTTCATGGTCCTATAATGATTTGTTCAAAATAATATTAATTTTTATGAGGCTAAAAGCATCTTGTAGGCCCTATTCATGATGAGCAGTGAAGACACGAGACATCATCCTAATTCCATAACCATTCACCCGGGAAGCACGAGCCACAGGGCAGGGAACGCCCTGGGTGGGGTTAGGGTTAGGGTTTTCACACAATGTTTCACAAGGCCCACACTCATATATTATGGACATATTAGAGTAATTTACCTAATGGCATATTTTTGGACTACATGAGGAAACCCAGTAACCAGCACAAACTCACATAAACACAGGGAGACTCCAGACAGAGAACAGAGGGCAGTGATCAAACTCAAAAATTTACAGACACCAAGTATTGAGCTCCCAGAAATCATAATGTTCCATTTGCACGTTGTGGTGGCAGCTGATGCTGCTCTGCTAACTGCATAGCCTCCCTCCTCCAGTGCCTTGTACTCCAGAGATCACCTCCATGTACCTGGATTGCGTCACCAACTCACTGATGGTGTGGTGGCATCACGCAGAAGGTGCCACGTCGTATGTGGCCCTGGCAGATACCCGCGGCGCTGACAGTGTCATCTGCAGAACCAACGTCACGGGCTGTCATTTTCTTGACCTGGACTGTGGCCGTGTATATGCCGTCAGGCTACTGGCCTCGGATGGGCGGTGCAACAGCTCACTAAGCACCAGCGAGGACGTTGAGTCAGGTGAGCGGGGGTCCGCATTCCTGCCCTCGGCCCATTGGATAAGGCCTTTGACATGTCAGTTCTCTTTTTCTCATGGCTAGTTTAACAAATTTTAGGTTAACCAGTGGCCTGTACTACGAAGCGGGGTTACTGGCTTATCGGGGTAACTTGTCGGATTTAAGGTAGTCTGGGCAAAATGTAAGTGAACGAATATGAAGTCCATTTAACTGTGGTACCTTAAGTCCGACAAGTTACCACGATAAGCCAGTAACCCCGCTTCGTAGTACAGGCCCCAGTACTCCTTCCCATATGGTGTAGTGCTGGGTATGTGGTATAATTAACCCGAAACTGGGAACAGTGTTACACGTGGAGCCATCTCTCTCCACCTCTGGGTTCCGCAGTGCCCTGCACGCCCGAAAACGTGGAGGCGGAGCTGATCTGTTATTCCGACGCTGCCTACGTGGAGTGGGAGGCCAGCAGGGGGGCGGAGTCCTACGTGGTGCAGGCCGTGGGTGCTGAGGGCCACGTCAGCTTCTGCAACACCACCGAGGTGGCCTGTGAGGTGCCTGACCTGGTCTGCGGAGATATCTACAACATCAGCGTGGTGGCTGTGCGGCAGGACTGCAACGTGTCAGAGAGCAGCGTGGTGGAGCTGAATAGCAGTAAGCGCGTCGCACATGCCGACTTTCCCCAGGTCGATGTCGAACACGTAAAGTGCGTGTGCAGGCCTGGCTCATGAGGCCAGGCAGTTCTCTTGGTTTTCCCTCCAGCTCCTTCCTCTTGAATTCACTCAGCTGGCCCTACTTATCCCCTTCAGGGTAATCAGTCCTTTCAGAGCCAGCTAGGCTTCAGAAATTAGGGGTTTATTGGCAGTTTATCAGCAAAACTTGGCACAGTATATGTGCTGGTTTCTGAAAGTGCATTTGTGTTTTTTCCTTCCTGTTTGTCTATATATGCTAAAACAATGATCCACAGGTCCATCGCCATTAGAACGCTACACAAGTTCTAATCCTTCCAAAGTATTTTCTTTGTAAAAGTAGATCTCGCTGTACCAAAGGTTGGAGACCACTGTGCTATAAGAAAAGTGTATCTGCTTTTTGTTGTTGTATGGTGTTACTGTACATGTGCTTGTCGGTGCCCACATAAGGCTCTTAAAGCCTGGGCTCAGCCACCACGTCTTCTGCAGTGAATGAGTATGCGGTGCTTCGCCCTCCTCAGTGCCCTGCGCCCCGCAGCTGGTCGATGCTGCTGTAGACTGTGAAACGGGGGCCGTGATGGTGACCTGGGAGCACAGTCCGGGAGCCACATCCTACACTGCCTTTGCCCACGCGCTCACGGGCTACAACTCCTCCTGCGACACCACGGAGACCGTGTGCGAGTTCGCCGACCTCCTGTGCGGCCTGCCCTACGCCTTCCACGTTGTTGCGCTTGACGATGACGCCTGCATCAGCCTGGAGAGTACGGTGGCGTACGTGGACACAGGTAAGGATGCCCCAAGCCTTGGCCGATGGGTTAGATCCTCGGTGCCACGTGACGGCAGCCCTAAGAACGATGTCCCATCCCACAGTTCCATGCGAGCCCCATAATGTCACGGTGATGTCCGACTGCTCCTTTGATGGGGGGCTCATCAGGTGGGAGGAGGCAGAGCACGGGGATTTCTTCTATGTGCTGGCGACGGGCCTAGACGGCCACCAGACCACATGCGGCAGCGACCCATTTGCCGAGTGCTGGCTCACCGGGCTGCACTGTGGTCAGAGGTACAACCTGACAATCACCGTCCAGGACCACGTGTGCAACAGCAGCCACACCTATCGGACCCTACGGTCAGGTGGGTGAGCTTCTCATGGACCAGAGGCTATGGTTCTTTTGACTGGCAACTACAAATTTTTTATAAGCGTTTTGAATTTTAATAAAAATTCTTAGCATGACCCTAACCTCCTCATGTGCTACACCTAGTTTTCATTTCGGGGGATGTTTATCTAATGCCTGATTCCCATTCTTTCCTGGTTCTGAGCCTCTTCATGGGCTTTTCCCCCTTGTCCCCCCTCAGCTCCCTGTGAGCCTCGGGACGTGCAAGCAGTCGCACTCTGTGGCTCCGGTTCGGCCTGGGTGTCGTGGAGAGATGGTGGTGAGGCTGAGTCATACCAGGCCACAGCCACGGCCCCCGGGAGCCAGCCAGTCAACTGCACCACCAGTGACAGCCACTGCGAGCTGGACGGGCTACAGTGTGGACGGACTTACGACATTTCCGTCCTCTCTACGTATGACTCTTGCCGCAGTGCGGAGATCAGGGGCCAGCCCTTCCATACAGGTGAGCATGGAGCTATCTGAAGTGGGCTGTACGCCACTCTTCTGGCTGCTGCTGACCTTCTGCGCCCCCTCGCAGCCCCCTGTCCACCGCAGCGTGTGGAGGTCCTGGGGTCCTGCAGCCCAGACAGGCAGCTGAGGTGGGACTTCAACCCTGATGCAGACTACTTTGTTGTGAGTGTCAAACCGGAAAACGGCACGCAGCACTCCTATAAAACAGGTGAGGCGAGCTGGCGTATCAGTCACCTGACGTGCGGCCAGAATTACTACGTCTACGTTACGGCCTTCCGCGGGAGCTGCAAGAGCATGCCCAGCCTAACCGTCCAAGTACCATCAGGTACCCACGGCCCCTCGTAAACTCGCTTTCAGGGTCTGAAATTTCAGCGGGCCACATTTAAACGTTCACTCTTGACAGTCCTGCTCTCGCCCCCTGCTGGGGTTTTTTTTGCAGTCCCATGTACGCCCCAGCAGGTTTCTGGTAACCTGGAGTGTGGGACTAACTCAGCCTGGGTCATGTGGGAGCCCAGCCCAGGGGCGCTGACCTACAGGGTGACCGCAGAAAGCGTGGATGGCCACAGCTCGTCCTGCTCTGGTTCCCCCTCCAGCTCCCCCTGCAATGTACCATCCCTGCAATGCGGGATGACCTATACCTTCAGGGTCACTGCCATTGGCCACAGCTGCGAGAGCCAACCCAGCTCCACCTACAAGCTCATGACAGGTACCGGTGACACGCCTGCGTCTCCTCAAGATGTAACTAACAATGGTTGAATGCTTGACCTCCGAGGGCAAATTATTAGCTCCCCAACAGCATAGCGAACTGCTAAAATTGCATCAGAACGTGTGTCGTTTTGTAACAGTGCCACATGACAGTTAGATAACATGTAACACGTGACACTCAACAGCCCCCTGCCTCCCCAAGTTGATCACGGCCGTCACGGAGTGCCACAGCGACACCATCCAGGTGACCTGGGAGAGGACGCAGGCCGCCCCGCTCTACATCGCTATAGCGGATGGGAATGACGGAAGCACGCTGTCCTGCAACAGCACCATGGGAACCTGCCAGCTGGCCGGCGCTCATTGCGGAACGGAGTACAATGTCATCGTGGCCTCCTACTCTGACAAATGCAGCAGCTTGAGGAGCTCTCCATACACCATTGCAACAGGTAATTACAATGCCTGAAGGCATTACATTATATAGATGGTTATTCCATCAGACCTCAGGCAAATGGTTCGACACACCAAAATAGTGTAAGAAGATCCTAGCTTAGCCTAAGATAGCACATCCTTAGACTACCTTAAGCAAATTTAGCTAACCTCTATAAAGTCCTACTGATTACTAT
The DNA here is from genome assembly GCA_026781145.1 of Hippopotamyrus pictus. Lineage (NCBI taxonomy): Eukaryota > Metazoa > Chordata > Actinopteri > Osteoglossiformes > Mormyridae > Hippopotamyrus > Hippopotamyrus pictus. Next base: position 15,470,020 of record JAODLC010000036.1, on the reverse strand, counting down.
AAGCTCCTACTAATTGCCACTTACATGAACATCTTGACTCTTAACAATTCTAAAGTGAAGCAGTTCTGGTTAAACGGAGCAGCTCAGAACAAGGTATCTTCTGGTAATAAAAATAATAGTGATGTTATTTAATGAACAATAGCAATTTCCCAATCACATAAGTCTATTTTCTCCGTTCAAGCACCATGCACCCCTCAGGACATTATAGTGGATGCCTGTAACAGTGAAGGCATCAAGGTTTCCTGGCCACACTCATTCGTGGCAGAGTTCTACCTCATGACGGCCACAGGGGAAGATGGCAACACACTGACCTGGAACATGTCTGAGAGCCAACTGACGCTCACGGGGCTGCGGTGTGGTCATGCCTATTCCCTTTCCGTCGTTGCCATGGCGATGAGCTGCACCAGCCTGGCCAGCTCTCCGATCACCCTAAGTACCGGTAAGTTCCGCATCCTCTCTGTGGTTATCCTGGATGTGTTATGCATCCATTGCATCCATGTTGGCTACATCGATGCTTATACTCCTATACTTTCAGATATTCCTACCTCTTACCGTATCTGTACGACAGCCTTCTTGGAGCTGTTTATGATCGTTCTTCAGTCCTCGATGTTCCAGGGAAATCTGGCTGAGACCCAGGATGGGAGCATTGAAAAAATAAATCAAATCCACTAATTGCCAATTAGGTGATGAGTACAAACACTAATATTCCATCTCACCACACTGGATGGTGAATAATGGCCATGATTGTTGTTTTAACGGCGAGAATCTTCATCAATTTTCACACAACCAGTAGAGGGTCAGAGGGCGGCGAAGGTCTTATGAACCTTATACTGTAGGACTGTTCTTTAGGACTGTCCACCATTTCTTTAGGGGACATTAGGGTGTTATTTTGGGAACATCATAATAAAATGCGCCCAACCCCACAGCACCCTGCATCCCCGACAATCTGATGGTACAGATGGAGTGTGCCAGCAAGTCGGCAGCTCTCTCCTGGGATGCGAGCGGGGGCTCCCTGGAGTACTTCGCCCGTGTCCAGCCTGAGCACGGTGACGCATTGTTCTGCGGCGGGACGACCACATCCTGCAACGTCTCCGGACTAGAATGCGGCGTCTTGTATGACTTCTCAGTGCTGGCCTCCGACAGCACCTGCAATAGCTCCTTTGGCAAGCCAATAAGCCGGGGTGCAGGTACTCCCACCTTCTAATCGCTGGCACGGTGCATCCAATCATGACCAGGAAGGTCACATCCCACCTCTTCCTTTTCCTAGCTCCTTGCCCCCCCAACATGGTTCAGAAGCGGCTGCTGCCAATGACAGATGGAGTCCAGATTGTTCGAGTGTACTGGGATCCTGTGGACTGTCCTGGCGTCACGTACCTGGTCGATCTGATCGGAATGATCCAAGGCAATGAGCAGGCGCTCATCAACATCTTCTCCTATTGGACTGACCACACCTTCTTCGAGATCCCTGTTCCCTGCAGCTCCACATACTCTGTTACCGTTACAAGCAAGAACTCAGCAAGTGCTGGAGACCCCTCGACAGCCATTAACGGAAGCACAGGTACTGGGGCAGGAAGACACTGGGCCTTCCCACACTCACCACGGCATAATACAGAGTGTTTAGCACATGTGGTTACATCGATGGCTGCTGTCGTTTCAGCTCCCTGCCCGCCGTCGGCTATCACATTCGTTGGGGGTGACGGCTCTGCTGTCCTGTCCTGGAGCCCCTCAATCTTCGCCACCAGGTACACAGTCTTTACGCTCTCCAACACCACCAGGTCTCAGGTCTGCAGCACTGCACAGCTCTCCTGCAGACTGCACAATGTCAGCCACGACGCTGTCGAGGTGACGGCCAGCAACTCGGCGGGACAGAGCAATCCCAGCCGTGACATTCAAGGTAAGAGGCTGTTTGTGGGGTCTGTCTGTCCCAAAGTAACGAAATAGCACAGCACGCCAAATTAAGAGCACGACTAAACCTGCAGTTACCTAACATCCTGAGTTCATTTAACAGATATATCATCCCCTCGCTCCAGAAGAGCCCTGCATGAAGCCATGATCGATAAGAGGGGTATGTAAGCTTTCCAGGGCTTTTCTTTTGTGACATACTTAATCTAGTAAATTAAACGCTCAAATTTTAAGAACACTTCTGAAATGACCACTGTCTAATCGCAGGTTTACGAGCAACTTTATTCCTCTTTTAGATGAACTGCCCATTCCGACTGTGCAGGTGGCCGTGGCAGGGATCTCTCTGCATGTCAGATGGAGCACAGTAGGGGGCGCCCCATACTACACACTGAAGGTCAGGCCGGACTCCGGCAGGCGACCCGTCAGACCCATGCTGATCCCCGTGTATGGGGAGTCCCACACAGTGACTGACCTGGAGCCCAACACCAGATACTGCGTCTCCCTGTCCGCCACAATGGCTTCAGCCAGCGGCCCATTCTCTGAGCCAAGCTGCGTGCGCACGGGGACAACCATCTAGGGCCCATAAGCAAAAGAACACTTATACACGTTTCGTTGAATGGACAGGAACAGGATGTGTGTGTGCATGTGTGTGTGTGTGTGTGTCGGAGGGAGGGAGGTCCATGAGTGTGTGCCAATGAAATTCACTGTTCATTTCAAAAGTGATCTGGTAAAGCATTGTTTACTGTGAACCTGTTAGGCAGAACATATTTTTTTAAAAATATACTGAGATAGACGGCAGTGTCACATGATTTAACACTTTTAAATTATCGTAATGTGCGGTTTGGCTCGTCAAACTGTATCAGCCCAGCTGAGTGTAACGGTTAGTTCAGAAAGGATTGTTGATGATACTGATGTTTTCCAGTGTGCTCAAGGGAAAAAATAACTTCCTGTGATAACTTACATATATTTTAAATTGTGAAACTTAATGCCTTAATCACAAAAACACAGTCACATTAGTTGTAGTTAAAATTTATCATTATCAAACATTTTTTTTAAAACCATACAGTATATTTACTAAAGTACTATATCTTTTCATTAAGCGAACACTCGCGGTAGACTTTTTAAGCCCGTAAATTAAATAATAAAAGCTTTTGAAACCTTTTCTTTTGACAAATTTAAATTTAGGCTAGAAATCCATCACTACGATGGCTTAATGTTAATTTTTAAATCACTATCACGGTCTTCGCTTATTTCCTGGGTAGCAAATTCTTTTCACTGGACATATTCAACCAGTTTACCAAATCAACAAAAATATTGTTTTCATGGTAGAACTTTTTCCATGATAGCACAGAACTCAGAGCATTCAGAGAGGTTCCAAAGTAAGGTTCTTTTTTTCCCCTATGGTATTACGGTTTACATGTTGAACATGCCTTCATGCCTGCCAGAAAGTGGCCAGTAATTCACTTTGGGATTTGTACAGGCTGAACCAAAGGAGTGAAGCAAAACTAATGAAAAGGCAAAGTGAAATCATGCATCTTGGTCTGAGTGTTTTATCTACTCTTCGACGAGTGCCTGAGTATGTGTTTCGTGTGTGTTTTGTGTGCGACCATGGAGTATAGTTTTACTAGCACTGAGAACACGTCAATGGAATGGCAAAACCCACTCGGCAGGGACTTTAGTAAGCAACAGGAAAACTTACCTTTCACAGGGCTAAGTTTGGTAACCTGATGGTCAACTCACTGAATTGCAAATTGTCCTACACCACTTCCTTCCTCTTACTTGGTGTTCACACATCCTTGCCTACCCTATACTAACAAACAGGTGAAAAATAACTGAATCGATGTTAATGTGAACACTTGCAGTCAAGCGAGTTAATCACACAGCTAGGTGGCTTACATAATGTGGACTGTTCATCACACCCTGCACTGCAGCACACTCTCTGATCCTCCAGCACCACCCGACTGGTCCCACCACTGCTCAAGGTGCAAGGAAGGCTCTTCTCCGTTTTGGCTTCTATGTCATGGAATGAACTTTCCCTGATGAGTCACTGCGTGCCTCCAAATGACTAAAATCCTGCCTCTTTCTGAAGTCCTGGGATTAGCACTTTGAGGATTATACTGTTATTAAAAAAGATGTATTACTTGCCAACAGAATTTTTAGAATGATAGTATTCTTAGCTGGGTTCCATTGAAACAGTATCAGAATGTATTCACTGATGAGACTTCGAAGCACTTACGTCAGTCACTCTGGTAGAGGGCGTCTGCCAAATGCCGTAAATGACTCAGACAATTCAGCATCCTATCTGCAAAATCCATGCTTACGGATGGTTACAAGATAATGTAGATGTTTAGAACAGCAAATTGCAAGCTACAATTATTTGTGTGTATATGGGGGGATCAAATGTGCCAAATAACCCAGTTCATTAAGATAAAAAATTAGATATTTATACTACATTGCAATTACATGAAGTCAAAAACACCTTGCTACAAATAGTGGAAAAAAATAAATTCCAAGTGGTCTCCCTCACACAAAGAACATTAATAAATTAATCCTGTAAACTGTACCATATTTATAATATCACATTGCAAAAAAAAAAAAGTTACCTGAAACCGTTTTATTAGGAAATAATTTTCAAAGAGGCGACCAAACAGCACAAAACTGCGCAACTTAGTGATTCGAACAAATTTGCAGTCATGGCTGCTTCATGGCGTTTAAAACATAACAATGCCTATATTTACAGTATAATTTCCAGAACATGATAAAAGCTGAAACAGTTGCCTATTACGGCATTGAGAGAGGGCACACAGACCCACTTCACTGTGGTAAACAACCTAGGAACCTTGGGAAGGAGGGCTTCACTGCTGACCTGGGATCAGTTAGAGCAGAGCAGGCACAGCGTTAGCTTAGGAAGATTCCGGCCTGGAGCGCGGTGCCCCGTTTCCCAGGTCCACGCCGTGGCTCCTCGCGTGTTCGTGTTTACTGGGCTGCTCCTTCCCGTTGCTGTGCTCGCGCTGGTACACGCGCTCCTTGCTTCGGCTTTGCTCCCTCTTCCTGGCCCTGTCCTCCCCGTCGGCCCGGCCTCTGCTCCTGCTCCTCCTGCTGCTGGGCCACTCCGGCCTCTGCCTGGTGGTCCCGTCCTTGCTCCTGCTGCGGCTGCGCTTAGCGCCTCGGTTCCGGCTGCGGTGCCTCCCCTCCCGGATCCCGCTAAGCTTCTTGGCCCTGTGCTTGTCCTTGTGCCGCTTGTCATCGCGCTCCTCCCTGCGCTTCCTGTCCTCTGCCTCGCCCTTGGCCCTCCTGTCTCGCGATCTCTCTCGGTCCCGCTCGGCGGCCCTGCCTTTCTCGTGGTCTCGGCCCTTCCTCCGGCTCCTGTTGCCATCGCCCTCCCTTTCCAAGCGTTCATTCTTTTTGTCCCGGCTGGCACTACGACTCCGCCGGTGGTCCCTCCCTCTGCCCCCATGTAGCCCTGAGACTCGTTCCGGGCTGTGGGAGTGCCGTCGGTCCTTGGCCGCTCTGTCCCTGTCCATCCCGTCCCTCTCTTTCCTCTGTCGCTCCCTCTCCCGCTCTAGCTGCCAGTCGAAACTGCTGGATCCGTGTCCATCTCGGTGGCGGCTCTTGCTCCTTGACCTTTTGGGAGATCTCCGAGGGGTGGGCGTTCTCCTGGGAGACCTATGGGACAAGAGGAGGGTCAACCTTTATTCAGAATAGTCCAGTCTGTGAGCTACATGGCCCAGCTCTATCATCGCTCACCTAGAACGTCTGTGCTCCATGTACCTTTCCGTCTCCATCTCCTCTTTACCATCCTTCTTGAGGACCTTCCTTGGCCTGCTCTTCATTTGCTGGTCTATCATCTTCTGAACGGGCACTGGGATGCGTGGGAAAAGGGTGGAGAACCACTCCAGCTTGGTGAGGAAAGATCGTAGCATCTCCCCTACGGTCATGACACAGCCACCTCCTGCTTTCACGTCCAGCTCCTACCAGAACGGGAAAGGGGGGGGGGGGGGGGTCGCCAGGCCTTTACCAAAATGCCCAGTGCCAAACCAACTCAACATCACATGCACAATTACCCTCAAAGCAATACTATCTCCCATAGCTAAGACTGTATGGTCAAAATTGAATTGTGATGACCAGGTACCCAATGTTCACCTCTGTGTTCATCAAGCTTAACACTGAACAAAGCAGCCGCCCTCTTAAACATTAGATCAAAGAAACAGACGCCGTGAGTAAGAAACACATTTGTGGCAAACAAATACAGCTCAATTGGACAGTTTAATGCTCTCCCCTTCAGGACAATGTTTACACCATAGGTTCCTGCGTAATTAAAACAGAAACACAACAGTAAACCATGTGCCTTTAGTGCAGTGAGGTGTTTATTGGTTACAAATGAAAACAGTACCCCAATGACTTAAAACTCATCACTAGAGCATCTCCTTCCCTACTGTGCCATCTCACTGCACAGGACAACTTAGCCACTGTCAGGTTTGAACCTATAGCACAAACACATAGGAAGAGGAAGCTTTAAAATCCAGCTACAGAGAAAACAGAGCTGAAGGGTAGGGAAAAAAACGGCCGTTTCCACTCACACACGCAAACCAACAGTGCTGAGATACAATCCCCAATTCACCTGCTGGACAAAGGAGATCTAAAGGAGAAAACATTGAAATTAGCCAATTGGAAGGAGGTAAAATGGCACATTAGAACATTCTTTTAATTGCCAAACACAGCACAAACAAGCAATCCATAAAAAATGCACTTACTCACTACTGAATACATTTTTAAAGACCACCCATTGCCTTCTCTTTAGCTGGCATTCAATGAACACCATACATAGAAGCCACAGGGCTGGGGTAAGTCGAGAATGAAACTTTGATTCACACAGGGAACTTGTATTCATGTTATTCATTTAATGCGATGAGATCAGTTGCACAAATATTAATCACACACTAATAATGTGGGCCATCCAAACTGCAGGCAAAGACTGGGATTTTTCTTTTACTTAAAAACCATTTCCTTTTAGAACAAACAGCAAACATAGTTTACTATTGAATACATGCCGATTTAGAATAAAGGGTAATTCAGTGATAGTTATGCATACCGCAGCAGTCTGGGTCTAGATCAATATTATGCTGCTGCGGATTCAATTAAGCCCATCTTGTTGTGGAGTGACATGCTTGTTCACATCCGCCTGCTGAGAATCGAGATCTTCAAGGAAACCTAGATTTGTGTTGCCTGCTCTCTTTACCCATCACCTGTCTGTACAGACGTGCAGCTACAAGTTCACAGGCGGCTGAGAAAATGAGAAACTACACCAAGGGCTTTTCTTAGCAAATGCTTACTTAGAGAGAACACATCACCCAAGTTTTTATATCAAAGCCTTAATTCTCAATTTTTGGATACCAGAGCTTTAAAACACATTTAGTAAGGTTACACCGTTTTCTGGCCATTTATTTAATTTTCAATTGAACTTTCAATTTGACCACTCTCATACTTGGGTTTATCCAAATACAGAGGTGGACAGTTCAGGTCCAAAAACTAAAAATCCAGACCAAGATTTTATTTCAACCAGTAGGTTTAGTATAAAGTCACAGTCATCAAGTACTCAACGTGTTGGTTGGAACCAAATCTTGGTCTGGATTTTTATTTTCTGGACCTTAACTATCCACCTCCGTATAATTGTATTACCTTCTAATCGGTCATCAGTTTTTAAAAATCACTGAAGTGGTTACATCTAGAATTAAAAATGAACGTTTGAAGACAGAACAAGTATGGAATTGACACTGATGGAAGGTGTAAGAGGGTGAATTGAGTTATAAGTTTGATTTGTGGAATTGACTCCAATGCTGCTGGGTGCTATGCAAGTTGTTGCACAGTATTTCAAAACAGATACTTAATTTGATTAAACCTGGCTGCACAAACACATAAAAAACAATGTGTGTCATTAAAATGAACTAAATGTAACACTTATACATACCTTGACAACCCAGCTAGAGCAGTGACCTATCTTTCATTGGACTGTCAGGACATTTTAAAAGGACAATTAAGCCAAATGAAGGCAAAGGTGAAAATTAGTTGTTTGCATCACAATGCGACGTAGTACAAGCAGCATTTTATTTTACAGGGATAATTAAACCATGCATTAGGCTGCAAATTTATATTTGAAATTGGTGAATAACAAAAATATATATATATTACCCTTGCCGACATACCTCCTCATCATCAAGAAACCCATCAAACCAGTCCAGAAGGTCCGAAGGAGGCTGGGTGTATCTGTTCCAAAATCACATTTTATTTATTTTTTTAAATAGTGAGCAATAATAATCTCTAGCTGCATCATTGCATCAGCATAATACAGACGTGCTCTTCACCAGCTCTAACATCTACAGAGGACGACACCAAAGCGTACCTTATGTACATGAAGCCGAGGGCTCGGATGTAGGGGGAGTCCGTGTGCGTGATCAGTCCCATCACCTGCTTGCGTGTGAGTTTCAGAGTGAACAGCTTGTACAGCAGACAGAAGGCTGTAGAGACAATGCCTCCTGTTCCAACTCCACGGACCTGCAGGGGGGGGTTTAAAGATTCAAGGTTTTGGAACCTTGGGTGAGGAAGTGCGAAACAGACATCTGGGCCGTTAAATCAACCAATCAAAGGGCATTACGCACTGATCCTGGGTGACACGAAAAAGGCCGAGACAGGAAGGAACATACTTCTACTTACCCCCCCACACATGCCTGTCTGCCCTGCTGTCTTCCGACTCCCTTTCTCCCAGGGTTCAACATGAGTCACCTGATGGGGAGGGGGAGGGACCACAGGCATTCAGGACTTTAAGAAAGAGGGCCAGAAAACTCATTACAGCACAACTGTTGAAACTTCATTTACGTCAACATGTACTACTGACCTGTTTAAACAGCAAGACAGGAATAAACTTGAGTGCACTGATTCTGATAACCTGACTGATGCCATCATAATATACCCGCTATTCTGATAACCTGACTGATGCCATCATAATATACCCGCTATTCTGATAACCTGACTGATGCCATCATAATATACCCGCTATTCTGATAACCTGACTGATGCCATCATAATATACCCGCTATTCTGATAACCTGACTGATGCCATCATAATATACCC
>JAODLC010000036.1:15420191-15435218 GCA_026781145.1 Hippopotamyrus pictus | reverse complement strand
AGCGGCACCCGCCGGACACACCACTGACTGCAGAGCGGCACCCTCCGGACACACCACTGACTGCAGAGCGGCACCCTCCGGACACACCACTGACTGCAGAGCGGCACCCCCGGACACACCACTGACTGCAGAGCGGCACCCTCCGGACACACCACTGACTGCAGCGCGGCACCCTCCGGACTGTGGAGCTCAGAGCACGGTGCCCCGCTCCAGGTCCTCGTAAGGAGCTCCGGCAGCGCCTTGATTCCAGTTAATGTCTGATATATTCCTCTGCCTTTTCTGCTGGTACTGATTCATTGCTTGTTTTAAGTTCTTTATGACAGAAACACTGTAGCCGAGTCACATGAGACCAGGTGACACACCACATGTCCATGTGTACATTAACCCGACATCTATTCTACATTCGCAATAACAGTCAAAGTAATCAGGGTCAGTGCAGATCCAGGGCGCATCCCCGGAGACGCAGTGCGCAGGGTTTAGGGTGCAGGGCTTAGGGCGCAGGGCTTAGGGTGGAAGGCTTAGGGTGCAGGGCACAGCTCACAAACACCGCCAGCTCCTTCCAGCTTATTCACACATCCACCCACAGGGCTTGATCTAACAACCAGTACGTGTCAGCCTCGGGTCGCCGCACAGTGGGATCAAAAATGCTGCGCACAAAAGAAACCAGAGCAAGCCCAGGGAGAGAACACGCGCCCCGCTGGTCCAGAGCTGGAATGTTCCAGGAGGAGGTGCAGTGACAATGACATTTGTTAAAGTGCCAAGCTGCCTTGATAAGTAATCAGTAATACATACGTAAGCCTCACACATCCAGGGCTGGGGGGTTCGAATCCCACCCTGTTCTGTACATGTCACTTTTCTTATGCCCTATGTCCTGTGATATGCTCCAAACTCACTAAAACCACATGCTGGAAATGGATGGATGGATGCAAAGGCAGAGGGGAGAGTTTGATATTGGGGGAGGGGATACTAATTAATAATGTAAATGCAATGGTCTATTTTTTTTTTTTATTTATTTATTTATTTATTTATTTATTTATTTATTTTGGGGGGGGGATGAAACCAAAGTAAATATTGGGGAGGCACACGTCCCCCGTTGCCCCTGATTCCTACTCCCCAGATGGATATACACATAGAAATCTGTGTCTGTGTGTGTGTGTGTGCGCGTACAGACATTAAAATAGAGACAGAACAAATACCTATATGTTCGTCTGTTATCACTTGTTGGATTCAAAGACAATATCGTTTTCTTTTAGTAGCGTTAACACTGACAAAAAAACGCGATCCAGTTAATAATGGAACATTTTCTTTATGGTCAGCAGTTAGATTTTCAGAAAGACATGGACAGTGCAACAGTAGTGCTGTGCTCTATAGCCACGATCGGAGGCGTGAAAGCGGGCGCAGGATCATCGCCTCCCTGGCGTTTAAACCGATTCGTCCCCGCAGCCCCCACGGCTGCAATGTTTAGGGGAAAGTAGTTAGCTAAATGCTTTACCTGTTGACCGCGATCGTCGATTGCTTACACTCGAAAGACGTGCTATGTGGCTATATTTAGTAAGAAAATGTCGGTGAAATGAAAAAGGAAATGCTCAGTTTCATGTATTTTTGCAGCCAAGCAAAGAAGGCGGCTGTTCCTGTCCATCCACACCACATTTTGAGTCTAAATACACCTCCACAAACAGCCTATGTAAATAAAAATACTAAACCTGTCATTTCGTTGACGAAGACATTTTTGTATTTTATTCGTTTTTATTCCCAATATTACAGGTCTAAGACCACCGTGCAGAATACAATGCCTTCCGTGTACCCAGAAGGTTATGTGCAATTTAAACGTAATTGATATGTAATGCGAATATAATAAGCTCGGGATTTATTCCCAGCAATTACATTACATTACTCGGGAAATCCGTTGCTTTATATTTAGGCATCTCCGAAGCATCGATATTCAAGGACACACTAAGTGGTCAGCGCAACAAAAGCACAATAATGTTAAATCATTTCAACTACTGCTCAAGTTTATCCGACATGGTTAATGCATCGATCGTAGCCTGTCAATGGTCGTTTTATTACCGTACCCAACTACCTCTATAGGCCGGGGGGGGAAATCCATTTTCACATCATTTTTGGCACCGTTTTTGTATTGCTCGCGCCTTTCGACGGAGATAAGACTGCTGTTTGCACAGCTGGGTATGTCGGTAACACCGTATAATTCAGATTCCATGGCTGGTTAGGACAGCTAATGTCAGAGTCGATGCTTACCGGGAGGACTCCTCCGAAAAGCCACCATCCAGCAGCCTGACTTTACAGAACAGGACGCCGTTGACGAAGGGCACGGAAGACAACTCGTCCAGATCGAAATCCACTTTAAACTTAAATTTCTTCTTCTTCATCATGGTGAAAGGCGCACACCGGGGACCCCGAACTGCATCTGCCGTCCTTCTCCTCGCCTATTGCGCGGCGTCCCGTGTCTCAGCCCTCATTCCCCCCACGGCGAGCGGGGGGCGGAAGACGGCGCAGGCAGTGCTGCTGGCGAGGATCCAGCGATGATTCTCTCCGTCGGAAGGTCCCTCCCGGCGACTTTAAACTCCAGTCCGCGATCGCCTGGCATTAAAGCCACAGTCACTGGCGATCAGGGTTCATAACCCTAATCCGCATTTCGAATTTGAAATAACCTTAAACCACAGGAAAGACGAAAAGGAAGGAGGATAGAGAAACACGACTTAAAATTTCAAGCCAACTATAATCTACGCAAACGAAAACTAAATGTAATTAAACTGTTTAGGCTGTTTATCTTTTTATGGAGTGATTTTGAGGAGATTATGTGTTTATGCAAGAGCGATGTGACCGTGTAAAACTTGTTTACTTGGTAATGAATACATAGCCTACCAAGTAAATAAATGACTCGTTTGAAGGATAGTAAAATCCAGTCCGACGCTTAACAAAAAATACGGTAGGTTATTCAAGTAGGACTTTAAATTGTAGTAACCATACTGTAGCAGAAGAGTTTATGGTATATTGGCTAGCAACGTAAGCCAGTAAAGATGTCCGAAAAAAACAGTTTGAGACCAATAAGTAAGGTTGGTTTAAACACGCATTTACTCTTTAAATACATGTACTCCACATGTGCTCTTTAATAAATGTGGCCTATTTTAATGATTGTGATTTGTATTACACATTTCCAACGAAAAATAATATGTGCGATGTTACGTTACGTTTTTCAGCAGACTACCTCATTGTCTTTGTCAGAAACGAGCCATTTCGAGGCTTTGACGCCTCCTCCTGGCAAAGGCTGAAAATGCATGATTTTGGAAAGTGTAATGTTTTGTAGCCATTTCTCCGTGGGACTCCATCCCCGCTGAAAGACACGGCATCGGGATTGTCGTTCAGTGAGGAACCACACTGCCCTCTACTGGACAAAGCCAATACTAGCTAGCCCTCGTTGGGTTGTCCCAAAAAAAAAACCCCATCAAGTTCTTGAAAAAAACAAGCTGTTTTTTTTTTCATGTTACTAAGTGTGCTTGGTCTAAAAACAATTTAAATAAACTGCTGTTCGTTTTGAGGCCCCTCAAAGACGATTTTCATTGATATTCCCTTTACAATTAAAATCGAGCCCAGTTTTGGGACAAATATGCATTTTGAAAATTTTTGTTATGGTACATCAAAAAGGTATGTTTGTGTCTTTTTATGACGCTATAAGGTCAATTCTTACTCATTTTGATCAGATTTGACATGTAACTCATAGGAAAAATTGTGTTAAAATCTAAAAATTTAAGGTAGAAAACAGGATTTATCAAGTTTACCTTCACAATAAAACCAGGCCTGACCAACCCAACCTGTACTTAAACATTGTCACAGGTGAAAATGTTACTGCTGAATTACATTGAATTGTAATAGAAAAGAAAATTGATGGCTATTGCACAATGACGGCCCACAAACGCCAGTCAAACTGAAATTACAGACACTGTTGTTCATCAGTGTTTGGCTGCAGTCAGCCATTTAAAGTTTTCTTTTGATAGTCTGGATACAACTGTCTATGATGTTTGCTGCTCAGACTAGGTCTGGAAAAGAGTGTCTGCTAAATGCTGTAAATGTAAATGCTGTAAATGTGATACATGTGGCATCTGACATCAGTGTTACAGTTTTACTGGGGGCAATACAGTGAGGTGAAGTCCTGTCCTGTCTAAAACCACTCCCATTCTGCGAGAATCCTAGAATCTCTTTTGGTAGGCTATATATAAATAATTGTCAACCTTAAACGTTTAATCAAAATGTATTTTCATTGCATGCAGTTTAACATTTAATGGTCAGAAACAGATCATTCTGTTCGATTAATCAATGCATTTCGCGTATTTGATGTGCCCAGAGATGTAAGCACTTCAAGTAGATTTCATGCTTTGGGACAGTGGTCACCAACGACGGTCCGGATGCGGACCGAAACGCAGTGGAATTCGGACCGCGTGATGTATTCCGCCCCCTGCACGGCCCTCCCTGGTCCTCATTTTTGTCGAGCGCACAGTGGACCCCCGCTTTAAGACAAAGAGTATAGACATGTGCATTCAGTATTATCATCACTCTGTTTGAACATAAATCCTCAGTCACGACGGAATCCCAGGAGAGTTTGAAACTGACAAGAAGAATCAGAATCGTTTAGGCCTATAACCAAAATGCTTTTACATACCAGGAATTCACTTTAGGGTGTCGTACAAAACACGCAATGGCGATCAAGACAATCGGCATAATAAATTATATTCATTAATATAATAATGTGTTTTGTGCTGACAATATACTTAATTCAATGCAATATAGAAACAGGTTTATTAGATGGTTGTTGAGGGACCCACTGCCACAGGGAATAAAAATATGTTAACTGAATTAAGTCGGTTGTAAATAATAGATCCAAGAGCACAGAATATTTGAAAATATTCTGCTCCTGCGGGTCAGCTCGCTTTGGAGAAGGAACGTCACAGAACAAGACGGAATAATTTCTGCGCATGCGCACACACATCGCAGAGCGAACGCATCGTGGAAAACCCCTGAATAAAAATACACAATGAAACACTTAAACATACGCGATGTCCCCCAGTCCCATCTCATATACATACACCAGCTATTCATTTTAACTTTGCGTTGATACGCCATGTAGGCCTATTTAAATATTTGTTAATAGACCTGTTTCTAACATTTGCATCTGTTACAGAAGTATTTAGATTCCGCAGTTTAAGTTCCTCTGCTATAAAACAAAGCCCAGTCTGTGGTGCAAACAGCAAGATCTGTCCTGCATTCTGGAAATATGTCCACGTCGATGCATGTACCCAACAGTGTAACACGGTATTAACAAACACTCAACGCCACATTACACGTATGTTAAACAGAAAGACTCCAGATGGCTAACTATTCGATTAAAAACCGAAAACACATGCGAATGCATAAAAAATTCGCAAAATCGTATTTTATTCAGTATAAGAGACCACGTTTTATAATAGCACTTCTTATTTGTAATGCAGAAAGGGCGTGCCGTCCAGAAAGGAAAGCGGAGTCATTTTTCGCTTCAAGTAACTTTTTTTTTTTTATCCCACCCACTTTGTGCAGCTATTGATTCAGGAGGGAACAGACGTGTGTTTTCGTAGCTCAAAGAAAAGGTTAGATAGACTGTAGATAGACATAGGAAGCGGCGATTACTCACGTATGATAAGCTTTTTACTGGGAACCGAAGTACCGGATTAGAGGAGTCGCCCGTCCAGCCGCGAGTCTCAACCCTGCCGCGGTCTTATTTCATCCCCCGTCGTTTGTAGGGCTGAGGTCACTTGAGTTGGTCGCGATAATGTATCAGATATGCAGAAATTTGGTCTTTTCCAAGGCTCACTGCTCGAATGGAGAGCTAGGGAAGAGCTACCAGGAGCTGTTTGAGAAGCTGGACACCAACAAGGACGGCAAAGTGGACGTTGGGGAGCTGAAAGCCGGCCTAAGCGCCATGGGGGTGACGTTCGGCTCCGCAGAGGTAAAACGTGATTTTTAACGTCTGCGTTTCCAGGGGAGCATCGTCTCTTGTTTTGTATTTTAACAAAGGAAATGTTGTCCGCTTCTGAAATCTTGTCACATGAACTGCCGGGTGGGTTAATTGATCAACGTGAAATATGGATAGAAAGGAATCGTAATGTAATGTATGTTAATATGAACAATCCCGAATGAGGGAATGCAAGTAGCCTGCCAGCCTCATTCTGCAGACAGACTGGGTTTATTTCGCATTGACGGACTAACACTGAAACGAGCCTGGCTTTTTGTGCTGGAGTCTATACAGGCAGGTAATATTTGGCTGTCCTGAAATCTGTTCACACACAGCAGTATTTACACAAGTTTTCGGCGATAAAAAGACTGTTTTACGATTCATGCGTATCTCCATGCTTTCCCCCAAAGATACGCCTAGTTTAATACTGTCCGAAGGAACATGCCATCTGTCACCATCTTTAGTTCATTAGTCTGATTCAGGACGGCGTCGCCCTGTAAGGTAAATGACTGATGGGGCCCCATTGTAAAGTTGTGTAATGCTCACTGGAGTCCTGCAATCGCCGGATATGAGAGAGACGCAGTTTGTTTTATGAGTTAAAACAGGACCGGCGAGGTTGCATTTAGGTTTGTACCTTAAGATTAAAGGTGCTGCCCAACTATACAGAATACCAAGCATTCCTCAGCGCCCCGTCATGCATCATGTTTATTATCTAAGCCCACGGACATTATTCTTTACTGCTGGGCTCTGCTGCCACTCGCCATATTATAAGCCTGCGCCCAGATAGTCAGCCTGACGTGTGATGTAGGAGTAAAGAGGGGAAAGTCTGTCGCTCTATCCGGCTGTATCGCTTGCTATATACACAGTATATAGACAGACATTGCGTGTTACTCAGTGGGTTTTTGCCGTGCCGGTTTGACTGTAGTGTGACCGGTTTTATTCCTTTTATGACTTGGAAGATTCTCTCATATATTAAAGGGGACAGTGTTTGACAGAGTATTGAGGGTTTGAATTTCAGTTGAGACACTCCCATCGTAACCTTTAACATACTTAGCAAGAACTTTATTAGAGGCTGAAAAATATGTGAAAAATATCTTATTATTATTATTATTATTATTATTATTATTATTATTAACTAAGGTGGTTTAGATGCGTCAAAACAGTTTTCATGTTACTGTTACGAATGTGAAACCTTTACCAGTAAATCAAGAAAGATTAATGAGACATCTTTGTTTAAAGGGCTGAATGACAAGTAAAAAGTATTTCATTTTATAAATGTTCAGCATGAATCAGTATAATAAAATCAAAATCACAGGACACAGCTGAGGCTCACTCATAATCTAATACGTTGACATGTAGTTCTGTTGATGCTGTGTGTAGTAATACCGCTTTTAATGATCATTTCATTTTTGACAATATAATCTTAATGCAGAACAATACGATAATTCAATACGTGAAAATACTTTGACTTGATTTTGACACAATGTCTGTTATCATCTTGATCGGTTTTGCTTTCCTACCACCTCAGCAACCTCTTATGCTCTTTTCTTTTTGAAAATAGAAAATAATTTCTACTGGGGACACAGACAAGAATGAAGGACTTGACTTCGAAGAGTTTTCCAGATACCTTAAGGAGCATGAAAAGAAACTCCTTTTGACATTCAAGAGCCTGGACAAAAACCAGGATGGTATGTTTCGCAGTGTGGAGTTACCTCACTTTACATTTACATATCTAACAGGAGCTTTTGTCCATTGTGATGTAGGGAAAGGCAAATAGGACATTGCAGACGTTCATGGTATCGTGGAGTAAAATGTGGCTAGGAGGTCTAGGAGCAGCACCCAGACAGCTACAGTACACAACTAAACAACAGTTAAAGTAAGAACTAAATAAGACTATGCCAGGGCCTGTATATACAACATAAGAGTATTCAAACAACAATCAGGTTAGTAAAGGAATTTATGGAACAGATGGGTCTTTAGGCGTTACTCAGTGGTTGAGGAGTCTGATGATCGGACGTGGTTTGGCAGCTCATTCCACCACCGGGGAATCGCACAAGAGAACCATCTGGAGTGACACTTCTCATGTGGTGGAGGGAGCTCCAAGCAGTGCTGGTTTGATGATTGAAGGGGGCAAGATGGGACATAGGTCTTGAGGAGACTTCTGGTGGAGATGGAAGCCTGTCCATTGATGTGCCCATAAGCCAGCACCAAGGACTTGAACGTCATGTGAGCACCAGTAGGGAGCCAGTGAAGAGAGTCAAGGAAGGGTGTAACATGAGAGTGAATATCAGACACACTGCCGTGTTTTGAATCATCTGCCGTGGTCTGATAGCACAAGCTGGTAGATCTGAAAGTAGAAAGTAACAGTAGTCAAGTCATGCCTCGTTACCTCTCATAGCCTCTTGCATTTTGGCTTAATTATACCTTCATATGCCATATAACAGCCTGGCATTACTTTGCTGAATGATCTTCTTTCTGCAGGGACCATCGACTATATGGAAATCAAGCAGGCCTTGGCAGACCTGGGTGTGAACATAACTAAAGAGGATGCTGAGAAGATCCTGAAAAGGTTTGCTGTCTCATTGTATCACTGTCACTGGTCATAATTTCCTTGGATTATTTTTTAGAGCGTGCTGGCATTGAAGGTTTATTCCAGGTTATCAGGAAAGTGAGGAAGGGTTCCGGATGTAAATACAACCATGAGGAATTTCCAGCACTTTTTTATTGTCTACTGGAATGGTGTGTGATGGGTGGAGGCCCTTGATGGGGCAGAGCTGACCTGCAGAAGAGCTGATAATGTGGAGCAAACGTAGGACAGGGAGGAAGAGAAAACAAAACTGCAGTTAATTAAACTGCACTTCAGCAGGGCCGTGTGGAGCCCGTCTGCATTGATAAATGTTTCAGAAGAGTATAACGTTTTTATTTACCTGTTATACCTGTGTCTATTAAAGTAGGTACTCTGAATGAAGTCCACTTAATATAAAAATGTAAAAATATTAAAATTACATAAGTGACAGTTTTAGTTTCCAGATTATCTCATACTGATCAATATTTCTTAACATTATAACTGCAACATGTGGTCTTTCTTGAACTGAATTTGTTGCACCATCTTTTCCGTTCCTTTACGGCCCCCAGCACTAGATGTCTTATAAGATTTCAGTCGTTCAGTGAGGCCGGCCGTTCAGCTGCTAATCTATATTTTTTTTACCCACGAGTCACTGCTTCCACGTGCTGCATGGGGAAGTGCCATGCTGAGGAACAGGACCTTCATCCTGTCACATTACCAGTTTCATAGCTTTTCCTTCTTCTACAGCTGCTGGCCTGAAGCAGGGAATTAATCATGCGCCGTTTGTGCCCTTAATCAAATCTGTTTCTGCTGATGTCCTTCTAGTTTTAAACAATGGTCTGCATCTTACTTAATGTAAAAATGATATTAAGCTGCATACTTTTATTTACACAATGCAGTACAGATTCATGATAAATACATGATTTTATAGAAGAACTCTATGAATCTGTCAATTATCATTATCTACCACATAAGCATATGTGTCTATGCAGTACACAGTGACAGAGAACCTGGGACCTACTCCTGGAAGCATAGGGTATGGGGCAGGGGATACCCTAAATGGGGTGACAGTTTGTCACTGTGCTGCCCTTATTAGCTAATAATAATCATAATAATAACAGGATGAATTGACCTTTACCCAGAATCCCACTGCTCATTATCAGATTTCTCAGAGTCAGCAGTTGTCAACACGGTGCTGAGAGGCCCCAGTCTATGCAGGCCTTCCAACACGGTGCTGAGAGGCCCCAGTCTATGCAGGCCTTCCAACACGGTGCTGAGAGGCCCCAGTCTATGCAGGCCTTCCAACACGGTGCTGAGAGGCTCCAGTCTATGCAGGCCTTCCAACACGGTGCTGAGAGGCCCCAGCCTATGCAGGCCTTCCACCACTTGTTAAACCCATTTAAGGAAGGGAAAGACTCCAATAAATCAATTGGTGGAGACAGTGCCTCCAGTCAGGTATTTACTTTCGGAGGTGGGCAGGCGACCTGTGTGATGGAGCCAGAATTGGGAATCAATGTTCTGCGTCCGCAGCACACAGACAGCCGTGGTTCATGCTTTTAACCTTTATACTGGTTCACTGTGAATCTCACCCCAGCACAAGCACATTTCCTTGTTCATTAGCTCTGATGTGTGTCATGCCACAGCATCCCAGTCTCCACAGTAGGGATGGTAATATTCATCGATTCACATCTATGCACTGGCATAAAAGTTCACTATGCGATCGCCTTGATTAAAAAAATTTGTGTACCGGATGCAATTTGGGATGAACTCAGGATACATCGTTTCTAACATCTTTGCATCAGCAAAATCCAATTTGCTCATATATAATTATTACCCCTTTATCATTTTGATATTTCTGTTTCTGAATCTGTACCATATTGAATTTTTTATTATTATAAAATTTTTTTTTTTTATACTTATTTTTTTGCATTGTATCACATTGAAATGCATTGAAGTGACATTGAAGTGTCAAATCAAATCATGTTGAATCGCGATAGGAGTGAATCAAATCTTATTGCATTAGTAGTCGCTTCATATGTATCTTTAACATACACTTTATGGACAAAAGTATTGGGACACTCCTCATAATCATTGAATTCAGGTGTTTCATTCAGACCCATTGCCACAGGTGTTTAAAATCATGCGCCTAGTCATAGTCAGGTTTACAAACAATTGAGAATCGGTCATTCTAAAGAGCTCAGTGAATTCAAGATTGGTACTGTCATAGGATGCCATCTTTGCAATTCAGTTCCCTGCTAGATATTCCACAGTCAACTTAAAGTGGTATTATTGCAAAGTGGAAGCATTTAGGTACAAGAGAAACTCAGCCACAAAGTGTCAAACCACATAAAGTAACAGAGTGTTGAGGCACATAGTGTGTAAAAATTGCCAACGCTTTGTTTACTCAAGAACGGCAGAGTTCCAAACTTCCTCTGGCACTAACCCCAGCACAAAGGTGAGAGTGGGAGCTTCATGGAATGGGCTTCCATGGCTGAGCAGCTGCGTGCAAGCCTCACATCACCAAGCGCAATGCCAAGCATCGGATGGACTGGTGTAAAGCAACCCCCCAGCACTGGACTCTGAGGCAATGGAAACGTGTTCTGGGGTGTGACAAAACATGCTTCTCTGTCTGGCAGTCAGACTCGTCCATCAGGGCTTGGCTGATTCCAGGAGAATATTACCTGCCTGACTGCATTGTGCCAACTGTAAAGTTTGGTGGAGGAGGGGTGAAGGTATGGGGGTGTTTGTCAGAGGTTAGGCTTGGCGTCTTAGTTCCAGTGAAGGGAACTCTTAATGTTTCAGCATACCAAGACATTTTGGACAATTGTATGGTTCCTGTGGGAACAGTTTGGGGAAGGACCTTTTCTGTTCCAGTATGACTGTGCCCCAGTGCACAAAGCAAGGTCCATAAAGACATGGTTGGATGCGTTTGGTGTGGATATACTTGACTGGCCCACACCAAGTCCTGACATCAACCCCATCGAACACCTTTGGAATAGGTGAATAGAACTTTGGAATGAACTAGAACAGATATTGCAAGCCTTCAGGTCCAACATCTGTGCCTGACCTCAGAAATACTCTTCTGGATGAATGGGCAACAATTCCTACAGACAGAACGTGTGGAATGGCAGCTGTTATAGCTGCAAAGGGGGGACAAACTCATATTGATGCCCATGGATTTTGACTGGGATGTCATAAAAGTTCCTGTAGGTAATGGCCAGGTGTCCCAATTCTTTTGTTCCTATAGTGTATCAGATTGTTGGCAATGCATCGAGATGTGTATCACATTGACTTCAGTGGTGGAGATGCACATGCCTACTCCACAGAATAAAAGTGCCTCTTGTCTTCGTCCCCAGCATCGACGTGGATGGAACCATGTCAGTGGACTGGAACGAGTGGCGAGAGCACTTCCTCTTCAATCCTGCCGATAATCTCCAGGATATTATCAGATACTGGAAGCACTCTACGGTACGACCCGTCCAGTGCGCATTTCTCTGCAAGAGCCCGACTACGAAAACTGCTTCTTGTGTTAGCCCAACTAGTTTATAAAATAAGCGTGTTGGAATTTGATTTTGCCAGTGAGATTTGGTAACTGGAATATGCACTGGTGGGTGTCGTCGCTATGTAGGAAGGGTTCTGTGAGTCTGTAAGCTGTTTGTGGCACCATTTATGCCCATTTTGCATCTTAATGATGGACAGTTGCTTTTTCTGACTCCTTACTCCTGTCTCTCCTGGTTAGGAAAGTGCCGTTGACACGGCTCTGTACCATATATTGAGAGAAAGCTTTGCTTACATTCTTAGCTTACAGTGTCATCTAATCACTTATCAGCAACATATGCTGAGGTGGATGCGGTAAAGATATGTTTATTGCACGCTGTAAGTGACCGTATAAAGATTAGTTTGAACTGCAAACTATGGTTTCACCTTGTCTAGCAGTGTTTTTATCTTTTGTCGTTTTATTACATTATACAATCTCTGAAATGGCCAACGTTTATTTAGCGTACTTATATTTTTATTTATTTTTGAAACGGTTTTAATATACAGTCAGACCTCGGACTTTGCGAGTTTTGGTTCCAGAACCCATCACAAATGAGGAGGTTGATGATGAGTTTGGTAGAGTCACTAAAAATGGTAATATGTGCTTATTTCTATAGTTTAAACCCTAAACATGACATCAGTCATGCTCCCAAAACACTTTAATTATTTAATTAATTTAATTAAAAGTTATCTTAATACATTACCTTTAAAAAACAAAAAAAAAACAAATGTTTGTTGTAAAAATAGAGTACAGTATCGCCTAACGGATATTTGTCTCACTAGCACATTTACAGTACAGTATACTAATGTTACCCCTAATAATTCATAGAACACGGTATTGGCTGCACTGTGGATTTGATTTTATTTGCTTTCCTTACAAGACTCTGTAAGGGTTTGTGATAAACATATGCAAAGGAACTATAGACTTATGAAAAACACATTTAAGCAATCAGCATTCTTAAGGAATCAGGCTTGGCAAGTGCATTATTCTGGAATAAAACAAGTTAGGCATGAAGGGCAGCAGAACTGCACAAATAATGCGGTATTTTCTCCGTCGCTTTGAAAAGGGGAAGATTTTATTTTTTCCTAAGGTCTGTGCATTAAATGATTAACAAACGCGTGTGAAGAAGCACGTAATTCATACAGTGGGACATCCTTTCGTTACGTGGCAAAGCGCTTACTCATAATTTTGGCCCTGGAGTGTGATTAGACATGAGTTTAAAGAAACTACTATATGAAGGCCTGATTTCACCCTGCGTGCGGAGTGGTCAGTTAAAAGCCAGTTTTGTAAAAGCTGCTTAGCTCTCTCATTGCGAGCTATAGGCATATAGAGTATCTGCACATATTTTCAGTAGTGCAGCATTAAAAAATGAGTGGCTGCAAATGAGTCACCATTCAAGTCCAAAATTAGGCATTTCCCGTTTTCAAAGCAGCAAAAAGTATTTGCAGTGCCTTGCAGATTCTGCAAATAATCCTGCAACACAAATGCTTGTTTAAATACGTGATATTTAATGTTCAGTTTTGGCCTTTTTCCTTAAGAGCGATGAATATTCTGTTTGTATTCTTGCATTAAGTGGCATGGTTTTTTTGTTTATTATTTTGTTTTTCAATCGTGATCGTCTGAGTAAATCTTCTATGGAATACACTACACAGGTACTAAACCTAAGCCTAACCCTACACAGGTGCTGGACATCGGGGATAGCCTCAGTATACCAGATGAGTTCACGGAGGAGGAGAAGAAGACTGGCCTCTGGTGGAAGCAGCTGGTAGCTGGGGGTGTGGCGGGGGCCGTGTCTCGCACGGGCACTGCACCTCTGGACAGAATGAAAGTGTTCATGCAGGTATGCGTGGAAGGCAGTACTGCCCTAAATTTACAGTGACTGCAGACTCTGCTTTGTCTATTAGCAGGATAATGCATTGTTGTCCTTCCAGTTTACAGCTAAAATCTATATAAGCTGAAAAGTCTAAAGAGTGCATGCCTTATCTAAAGACGTATGCGATATGAATAAAAATTATATTGTAATGACTAATGTGAATTCCTAATTTATAGGCAATAGCTTGTATTATAGTACTGCAAAAAAACTTGTAATGTCCTTATCATATTGGGATTCATGTGAAGCGATCTAAATATTTAAATCTCGATTCTTTTCATTAAATTGTTAGTTACATTTTTGCATTTCCCCGAATCACAGGATGTGCGAGCTGCTGTAAAGCGCTTTGTGTTGTATAAAATGTCTGCTTCGTAGGTACACGCCTCCAAGTCCAACAAAATCAGCCTCATGGGGGGCTTCAAGCAGATGATAAAGGAAGGGGGGGTGTCGTCCCTGTGGAGGGGGAACGGGGTCAATGTCATCAAGATCGCACCTGAAACAGCCATTAAATTTATGGCCTATGAGCAGGTGGGTGAAATCATCGCAAAAAATACCAGACACTCGTCAAATAACACTGTCATAGCAGGAGAAGTGTTTGATAATCATTCTGAAAAAGGGTGGATGGGAAATGGATGAGGGATGTGCAAAAGCACTGTAACCCTGTACCTGAAAGATGAATAGATTGATTTTTATATGATAAACAACCCAGTTCTTCAACAGTTTACCTGCCATATATTCATTCTTTTTAACTGGATAACTGATTGTTTTATTTTTTTACTGGACCAATGTCTTACAAAGGGGTCGAGAGATTTTCACTTGCCGCAGTTCTTTAAAGCAGCAAATAATTACTAGCTGTACATGCAGATAGTAGATATTTTGCTTCAAATTTGACCTCCTTCCTAAGATCCGGAGCCAGGAATAGAATTTGCTTGTAGCAAGGAGTGCAGAGTTTATGTGTCAGAGCCCCACTTTAAATCCCTGTTACAGCCCCACCGTGAGGAATCATCTGGGATGGTCTGAAAAAGTGGGCTTATGATCCCTGTGTCTCTGCC
>JAODLC010000036.1:15374947-15400759 GCA_026781145.1 Hippopotamyrus pictus | reverse complement strand
GTACTCAACTGGTTGGTTGAAACAAAATCCTGGTTTGGATTTTTACTTTCTGGACCTGAAATGTCCGCCTCTGACTGCAATCCAAACATATGGTGCTACACTCAAGAGATGGGTGGAGGACGGTAGAAGAGAAAACGGTTTAAATGTCTACTAAATCCTCCCCCCATCCCAACGGGGAGGCTGCTCTGACCTATCGGGGAATGGGAATTATCTAATCAAATCGCTTGTCGCCTGAAAGCAGCAGTGACATTCCACAGTGAGGCCGCGACTCCATGCGCAGGAGCCAGCAGCAATGTCAGAGCGGCGCCATCCAGAGGACAAACGTCTCACTGACTCCTCCATGACTCGCTCGGACTCCACCGGAGACCACACCACACGTGGAATGAGGACGCATGCCGCAGCAGGCATGTCCCACACAAGCACGGGTCCGCATTATTACAAGAGGACTGTGCAAAAGTCCTCGAGACACAAAGAAAATGTTTATTTGGCCAGAAAGTGTGTACTAGCTTAAAAAACACAATTTTTACTAATTAAGCAAATTAACAGTAACACAATTAAAAACTAACAAGGATCTCTTCTGTTCTTATAAAAGTTACTGATATCTTGTTGGATGGCTAGAAGAACAGCACTCTGGCTACTGAACCTCTCTTCAGAGGCACATGACGTATCGATCAGCCACATGAGGTGCGTTAATGGTCGAGTCGAGAAGTACACAGGTGTACTGGATGGTTACTGTAAATACTTTAGGAGAGGATCTGAAAGGGTTAGGTTTATGGAGTTGGAGTTAGGCTAACACACTTTGAGAAACACAATATCATAGTTCTATACCAGCAGGAAGATCACGAACATCATTTCTTTGCCTCCCTGAGAATTTCGCAGAGGAGGGTGGTGGCCTGAAGCTGAGAGGATAACTGAACCCTAAAGCCATCAAGGAGGAAGCTCCAGGAGGAGATATGGGGGGGTGTGGAAGACGGAGGTCTGAGGAGCACCCACCTCAGAGCAAGCAGCTCGTGGCCCATCTTATCATCTAGAAGTTCAGCAGGGTCTCCTGTCAACAAATCAGTCAACAAAACAATCATTTTCATTTTTCTTTGCTATTTTTTCTAAACATATGTTAATGTTTGTAACTCTGTGTTGATCTGGATTCATTTCATTCTGATATTTGATATTTAGTTTTTTTCATTTCAGCTGTTCCCTGTTACTCTTCCCCATTTCTGACCTCATCTTTGACCCACAGATTCTACAAAAGTTGAACAAACTGCAGCTGAAACATGTGACCATTGAGGCGATTGTGTAACATGACAATCAGAACAATCTGATCTGTGGCCAGTCCCCTAATCGCCCGCAGCCATCATGTCAAACCCAAGCAATCAGATCGAGCCGATGACCAAAAATCCACACCGATGTGATGGGTTTGTGGCCGGCAGACGGGTGAGCGGGGGGGCGGTGGCGGGGGCACTCACGGCCGCCGATGTTGGCGCTGACCCGCTCGGCCAGCGCGCTGCTCTGCGCCAGCTGCTCGCGGAAGCTCTGCCCCATGTAGTAGTCGACGTCGTTGGCACGCAGCAGCTCCTCGAAGGCTTTGGTGGTGTCGTCCAGGTGCTGGCTCAGGATGCGGCAGACGCCCCGGCTCACCCGCACGCGCTGCCTCAGGTGGGAGAGCTCGCGGGCCTGCGCCTGGATCAGCGTGTCGAACTTCCTGTGAGGTCACAGGAAGTGGGGGGCGGGACATTAGCATTAGCCACTGGAGTCATTAGCCAGGAAACACTAACTGCGGGCACTCACACGTTTGATGTATCTGCCCCTTCAAGAGGGGATGCTTACAATATTTAATTAAAAATATATATAACCTTGGACCACCAAAATAAAAAAAATCAGCTCTCCACTTTTTGAATGATAATGTACATGACAATGTGATTTAAACAGAGCCACAAAGCTCAAAATCGGATTGCATCTAATACACTATATTCCAGACTGTACCCTTTGCACAAATGTACATTTTCAAAGTCATCTGACTGAATGCCTGAATGTCATAACTAGTTGTAAATAATTACAGACGGGTGATAACTTAATTAGTGTTTTTTTTTCAAATTAGGATTCTACTAATGTCTACTAATGTGCTGCTGCAGTCTTCATGACTGGGCTATTTAAGTCCCACCGCGAGGGTCCGTTTTTGGCTTTTCGCTTTGGACGGGAGGCACGGCACTCGTCTTGGAAGCCGCCCAGAACGTTGGCGTCCTTCTGCTTGGGGCAGCTTCCAGTACCTGTCAGGCGCATCGCTGCGGACTCGTGAGCCTACTGGCAAGCTGACTGTGACAGTATCAGAGTGCGTTTTATGTCAAATGGGGGGTGTGAGATAAAAATGAAATTAAGCTGTGCTATGTTTCCAATCCTGCTCTCCTTTGAGACACTGACACACATATATGCAGATGAGGATGAAGTCTGAGGCCCGGGTGCAGAGTCAGACATTTATCCGACAGCTCTGGAACATTCTGGGGGGTTAAGGGCCTTGCTTATGGGCCCAACGGAGATGTAACTATTTTGGGGTTTGAACCGGCGACCTTCCGATCACAGACTTAACCTCCTAAGCCTGGGCTATTCAAATCACGGTCCTCACGGTCCTGTTGATTTTCCAGCCTTCCTTTACCTGTCAGCCAGGTCTGAAGCCTCTGGCCAATGAGAATCAGTAATTATTAAACTACTTGGGAGAACTGAAAACAAGGCCTGGATTTGGAATCGAGGTCCAGATTCGAAGAGCCCTGCCACACACCGCCCTCCCAGGGACAGAGCCTTCCACACTCTACAAAAAAGGGTAAAAACTTGCATCTTTGCTTGTCACCGGGGCTGTGACCTCAAGGGTCTGCCAAGTGAAACCTTAGCTGTAGGTAGTTATACCAATGGACTCTGAGGAACATTTCTGTACCATTGACGCTCCACTGTACATTAATGCCGTCTATACCTTTGGGATGTTCCTCCGAGTCCATTTCTGTGCCTGCTGAGTGACTGGGACGGCGATGCAGTACCTACCCCGGCCAGGTGGCGGACTTGCCGTCTTCAGAAGCCCCCTTACTCCCCGACCTGGTGCTTTTGAGCTGGTCCTCCAAACAGGTCACGCGCAGAGCCAGGTCCCGCAGCTCTCGGTTGGGCTGAGGCCACTTGGTACCTCCAACCCCGTCCGACTGCCACCCCTCGTCGTCCTCGGGGCCGCTAGTAGCCGGAGAGGCCCGGAAGCTCCAGGCCAGAGAAGCGGCTGACCTCTCCAGGCTAGAGGGGCAGCCGGCGGCGCTGGAGATGTTCCGCAGGCGGCCCTGGAGGCTGCGGATGGTGGCGCGTGAGCGGGAGAGCTGCCCTCGCAGGTCCTCCACCTGCTGCCGCAGGGACGTCACGTTCTCCGCCTTCCTACAATCCCCGGACCACCACTGGCCGTCGCAGTCTTGCCTGGACAGGGTGGTGCACATCTCCAGATCATCGAACTCTGTGGGTGAGGGCGGGAACCACAAAAAGGGAATGAAACTGATCCCACTGGTCAGGGCTACAGCATGTTAACTGTAAAATACGCAGCGTGATTGTTAAACAAAGTCCAGTTTGTTGATTCCCGACAGTGGAAGAAGACGGTGATTCGAGCAGGTCTGTGTTTGACAAGTCAAATCCCGAGCACGGCCACTGCTAGATGGGGAAGCTCCTGAGAGGCCGCGGTGGCCCTGTCTCCTGCAGACCAGTCCAAACACCTCACCTGGGCTGCTGGTGTCCTCCCTCTCCGCCTCGTTCTCACTGCGGCCACAGGTCTCATAGCCCAGGTCCTGCAGGTCCACCTGTACCTGCTTGCTGTCCTGCTGCACTGAGGTTTCCGCTGATTGGGGGGGGGGAGCATGCAGACAACATGAGGCTTCATGTCTATTAATTCTCCAATCTGCTTCACAAAACCATTCTGGACATTAGCTGGATTCTAATTTATTTGCAGTAATTATTTCAGCAGATTTTACGGTCCAAAGAAATACACTGGATATGTTGAGATATTTGTTACAATTTACTGAACAAAAAAACACGTATGAAGAGCAAATTTCCAAAACTCATTTTTATGTTTTTGAGATGAGACAGCCAGGCTTCCTCAGCATATGTTACAGCATCGGGAACCAAAACTCACTCAGTCTGCATGTAAAGCAGTGTGTGTGTGTGTGTGTGTGTGTGAGAGCATGAGCGTGTGTGTGAGCGCGTGTGTGTGTGAGTGTGTGTGTGTGTGTGTGTGTGTGAGCGTGGTCACTCACTGAGCAGCACCCTGTAGTCCTTCAGCTGCTCTGCCTGGGCCTGGACCGTTGCCTCGGATACCATCAGCCTCTCCTGAAGCTCCTGACTCTCCTGCTGGCTCTGCGCCAGGTCCAGGTGCAGCTGTCGCGCTTTCTCCTTAAGCCCCGCCTCCACATGCTGCCAAATCCGGTACACACTTTCCACAGGCTGTGCTTCCTGGTTTCGGCAAGATTGTATTCTTATACATTATGACCATAATCAGTAAAAGGAAAAGCTGCTGTTCTCCAGGACACTCGGAATGTAACTCCGCAGCCTGCAAAGGCCTCATCTGCCGCCTTCATTTTACTACACATCACCTCCTATGACTGTTTGATTGAAACACTTTTAGCTAAAGTTTACTTACAGTTTACCTAAATGGCTGCAGAATCAGCATATGAATATTGATACAGTTTGACATTTATGCCACAGTTTTTTATCATATTTGACTACAATTCCAGTTATAAAGCAGACGTGTTTTATGGTACTTTATGTTGGTCTTGGGAGCGCACCTCTAAGCAGGTGCTGGACAGCAGGGTGCTCAGGTCCAGAGACACCGGCCTGGTACACCTCCTCTTCCCCTCACGGGGTGGTGAGCTGGACATGGAGCGTTTGCCCTGGGTGGGGCTCAACTCCCCGCCCGACCACGGCCCTCGCGCGTCGCCCTCCTCCGGCCGCCGTTCCTCCCCCCGGTCCTGTGCCCTGTGCCCCATCTGTGCCACCATCCCCTTCAGGTTGCTGTTTTCCGCCCGCAGGTTGACAACCGCGTTCCTGGGGGCACAAATGTGACAGGTGCTCGGTGCTGCCCCCCCCGGACACTAAAATGACCCGAACTGCCACCCATTCAAGCCTGCAACCTTTATAAATGACTGTAGTCAGCGTTGGAGAGTGCTGAGGAATTCCCTCACAATTAGTCAACAGTTTACTGAGAGGCCAAAAGACGAGGTAATAAAGGCTAACCCTGCCTATATTGATAAACCGTGTCCAACATATGATAGGAAACTCAATCAACCAATCACATTGGCTTATATGATTCTCTAACTACAAATTTAAGGCGCCCCAGTGTAAACAAACTTTATCTGTGTTCATTTACATTTAGCCCAGACTACCTTAAATCTGACAAGTTATCTGGCTAAGAAAGGAGTCCAGGACAGATACTCCCCTACATGTATAATCTTTAGATTTAATAATCCAGATGACCTAGTTGACTAGTACAAACAGGGCTCTCGGGACTTTGTCAGACTCCAATAAGTTAAGTGAGCCATAGACTTTGAAAGCCTTGTAGAATTATGAACTAGGGAAAGTAGCATGACAGAGCGGCAGGAAAGGTTACAATGAACCTTCACATAAACGTCTGAGCTGGGATGCTGTAACCTAGGGCCTAGTAAAAATCAGCAATGGTCAATCGCAAAGTACCGCATCTGAGACAGAGAGCTGTATCCGGCCTTCTCAAGCTGGCTCTTCAGCTCGCCCAGCTCCCGCTCCACCGCCTTCTTCTGCTCCACCAGCTGCTGCACCTCCACCAAGCCCTGTCCCTCCACAGGTGCATTCTGGGATGGACTCCTGACCACCGCCCTCCCGTGCAGGTCTAACATGTCCGGGGGGATCTATGAAGAAAAGATTACTGATTAGCATCTGTCCTCTTTAATGCTTTGGGGAAGAGTGTCAACATCAGTGGACAGTGGTGGCCTAACGCAGGTTCGAATCCCTGACCAGCAAGGCACCACGCAAGGTACCCTGAGCAAGGTACCCGTCTACGCCAGTTTCATGAGGTGGACTCCTGGGATGCTTTTCCAGCTGTCCTGAAGGAGGTCCCACATATTGGCTGCTTTTCCTTCACTTTCTGGTCAAACTCTGCTAAAATCTAAATCATTTGCTGAGGTCAGAGGGCCAGGTCATGTGACGTGAGGGCCAGGTCATGTGACGCGACACTATCACTCTCCTACGTTGGTGACTTGCCATGTCCAAATCTTTCACTGGTACTGTATCCGCCTACCAGATCTTTCAGTTTGCAGTTTTATAACTAGAGTAATTTCGAACAGCACTTTGACAATGACGGTTTTGTGGTACCTGGTTTGAGGCCAGGGATCGAGCGGTAAGCTTGGATGTCTCCTCCTCCTCGATGCTGTCTGTGTACTCGCTGCTGCCACCGTCGTCGTCGTCGCTCTCCTCCGTGCTGAGCTCTGCAAGCACAGCGGTGACAGGTGAGCCCGGATCTACCAGCAACCTCCAACACGACTGCGAGGAGAACATCAGGAGCGACGCCACAGACAGCCCACGACATCAGAGAGCACAGAGTGACATTAACGTTTGCCCCCCCATGAAACACCCCCAGGGACCAGCCTGTTCGGGTCATGTTACATAAAGGCAAAACCAACTGATTCTATGAGAGCTACCACTCAACACATAAGCAATGCGAGCAGAGCTTCCCGCTTGCCTTCTGTAAAGCAAAAAAAATAATAAAAAACAGAAAGAAACTGAAAGGGACCAGTGACATAAAGGAAAAACAACTCCTGCATTCAGCCAGGCTGAGGCCTTCATTACTGCTGATTCTTTGAGACGCAGAAAAAAGGCACTTCCTGCTTGGATGGACACTGCGCAGAGGCGGCCCGGCTGCGCAGACGGCTGGGAATGCAGCCAGCGGGTACTTTGGCTGTGCAGACTTTCCATTGATAAGTTTCTGCTAGTTAGGTAGGTAGATTTGTCAAACTGAAGGTACCCAGAACTTTTAAAGCAAAATCTGATATTGTGATTCATTCTTAATTTTCTCACTTATACAGGTTTCATGCCTGCTAAAGCGACAGAGAAGCTGAACAGGCTTTTAATTTAATTGTAACAAGGTTATTGTATACAGTTGTTCATTGTATGTATCTATATAGGCTTAACAATTATGTTTTAACATCTAGTCTAACAGACTGACAGGTATTGCCCTGTTTTGATTGGTCTAGCCCACGAGGCAATATAATGGAACAGGAAGCACTAGAAATCAAATGTGGATTTTATACCATCGTCATGGGAACGGAATGCTATTCAGCCAAAGGGATTGACTATCCTGCCCACTCAGCTCTGTGGAGCAGAAAACTTTTATTGCCCGTCATTAAGATTAATGAGCCTTTGGCACACAAAAAAAGTGATTTTGATTGAGGGTGGTGATGTTTATAAACAGCAGATGTCATGGGACCGGTTGTACCTTCACTGCTTATATATATAAAAAAAAAATATGAGTGGCTACGGAATGTATAGATAAAAAAAAAATACAAAATGACATTAAAGCATTTATCCAAATCTGTGCTGCAGTTATCTATCAGCAATTTAAAATTATCAGAGAAGCATTCATCAGATGCCTGTATGGATACATGCCAAGGCAAATTAATGTCCAAAGTTTGGTCCAAAGTTTCTGCTGCAAGCTTCTTAAAATAGGGAATCATTTCAGCAAACGTGACGTGCACAGATGTCCCCGTAAGACTACATCTTTTGCGTGAGTGTCTGCATGTGCAGGGCTGGGTGGCGTTGGAGGACATCGGTAGGGCCCTAATTCTTGCTTGCTAAACTACAAGGTTAGTTTGGGCCTGGGACTGACAATGGGATGATTAACATGGGTCACAGTGGCCCAAAGATGGAGTAATGATTCAAATCAACTAAGACAAACTCACAGGATCATTGATGGTGTGTTTATTTAGCTTCAACATCAGATGGAAGAAGGTGAGATCGAAAGCTTCCAACATTTTGCTTTATAAGTGCGTTACATCGTGGGGAAAAAAATAACAAAACAGAAAACAGCAGCTCCATGTCAAGATGTTACAAAAAAAAACATACAGTTTCCTTCTTGGTGTATTTTCGATGGTCCTTGTAATATAATCACACGTTTCCTTTTTTTCTCCTCTAATGTAGTTGGGGGGGGTGGGAGGGGACAAATGAGAAGCAAGTAGAAACTGAAGCGCGATGTATAAAATATCTGAAGACAATGGGTCGTAGTGGAGAAAAAGAAAAACAGCAGGAAGAACTTACCTGTGAGCTGTTTTTAAATGGAGAATGGAGAGGTGAAATTTACAAATGGAGATAAAACTTAAGATTCAGGTTCAGCGCTTACTGTCAAGCATAAACAAGGTCAAAACGTGCATGTAAGATGCTCCCAGATACTTAGTCTGTTATCTGCAGAGTCGAACTTCTGTGTTGCTCATGGATAAAAAAGGCCTGATCTGAATTCCAGTGAGAATGGGAGCAAGCCAATAGAACGTTCCAGCAGAGTGGCGAATGGACTAAAATTTAGAGGTACATAGTTTCTTTTCTGCGACGGATGTGTTTTAGTAGCATGCACGTGGTATCGCACCTCCCGTTAGCGCTGGGAGCACCCATGCGGCGTGGTTCATGCTCAGTTGCTGCAGGCACATTAACATGTTTCATGCATGCGTCCCCCAACCCAAACTCCATTTCCTAATACACGACTTAACAAGTATCCATGCCGTTCATGCTAAATGCTACGCTAAACATTTTTGCCGAGTGAGACCGGGGCCCTATCCAGACGGAGATACCTCAGCTTAATGGTAAAGGGTGACCATCCCAGACATAAAAACAAAATGAAAGAGCACAGGAAGTTGAAACGGGAAATTTAACAGAAAAAAGGCGAGAGCCACTCTCTGTATAAACAAGATGTGAGGAGGGTACAAGTACGGTAAACCCAAACAAGGCTCAGCCTTTGCATTCCCCACGCAGTGCTCCGAGGACTGACTGATTACAGCTGTGTTTCCCCACGCGGTCCTCGGCGACCCACAGACAGCCCACGTTTTGCTCCCTCTAAGCCCCGACCAGGCAGTTCACACTCAGACTGTCTGCGGGTCACTGAGAAACACCAGATTACAGCTCATCTCTGAAGGGACCCGATTCTCCAAGCGTCATCCGCACTGCTTCCTTCTGGATACAGGTCTACGCACACAAGACATGGATACCAAATGCAGGTTTGGTCAGGACCGACTCCTTGTTTATTTCTCAGCTAACCCAGAAGAAAGAATGGAAAAAGTTAAATAAAAATCCCAGTCCACATAAGTAAGAAGAATCAGATCAGATCAGATCACATACTGACAGTCAAACTTCTCTAAAACAAGTCAAGTATTCAGGTCAAGACAAAGTTTTCTCTTTTTCTTGCTGGCTCATGGAATCATTTACCCCTCCCCTCCACCCCCAGTCACAATGAATATGTTTTTTAAAAATGCACGATAAAAGCCACTTAGGTGAACTCTGCAGAGGTTAAAAAAGGTTATGGATGCATCACATTTCAGCCTTTTAACCTTGCAAAAGCATTTAGAAAAACGTTCTCCATGCTGGTCTGCGTATGAAGGTCTAATTGAGTATGAATGACCTATGTAGAAAACCAACTGTGCTTTCAAAACCTTACCACAAAGATAAGGTGGAAAAATAAGTACAGTACAATTAAAATGTCGAGGGGAAAAAAAATATTGCACTAAATTCCATAACGACAGCAATTTGAAAATCAAGATGAAATACAAAAAATAAAAACGATTTGCACACATTGCCACTTTAGTTAGTAACATGACCAGACAGATCCCCAGGTTAGTGTAGGAATCACACCCCACTTTCATCGTTAGTGCACTACGCGGAATGAGCATTACTGCCCCCTGCAGTGCAGGAGGTCTTTTCCTGACGGAGCCCCAAACTCCGCTGTTTCCCACCTCCAACATCGGGCTGCGCCTTGACTGCCGGTGCAGCAGCAGCATTTCGGCTCTGTTCCAGGTGTGTCTCCAGCTGCCCGCGGAGTGACTGAAGCGCATCCAGCTCTCTCTGCAACTCCCAGGTCCTCTCAGCCCTAGGGTGTCACAAACGACCAGGACAAAGATAATACTAACTACAACCAAGACTTCTTTAGCATAAGGGCCCTTAATAAGTCTTAAGCTTAATTTATGAAAAGAATCATAAATATTTGCAACACTGCTGACTAAAAACCTGTGACGCTTTCAAGCTGCTGTTGTTTCTAAAGGCAGAGGACGGGACTCCTACCTGCTTGCAGATGCGCTGGCCCGAACCAAACTCTCGTACGCCCTCTTCTCCATCCTCACAGCCTCGTTGAGTCTGCTGTAGTCAGAAACCAGCTGCTCCAGAACGTGCTGCCAAGATACATGACTTGTGAGGGGACAGAACACACAGCTTCACCCGTGTCTACGCTGCTACACTAAAATAAGAAATGATTTTCTAGTTAAAGTAGAAAACTCCACAGTACCTGATGGTCAGCACTACCGGAGTTCCCCTGTTCATCCCTGAGCTCTTGAAGCTCCTGTGTCAGCTTCTGGACCAATGGCACCTCTGATGGATCCACCAACTGCTTCTGAAGATCCTGTTTGCGTGCAAGAAGCCACAGGACCATAAACAGACGAGCTAAAGTGAGAGCTGTGATGTTTAGAGTTTTATTTTTAGCAAAAAAAGTCAACATTGTTCAACCTTGATGAGCTCTTCCTTGACGCCTAACTTTCTGGTGTAGGTCTCCAGCTCAGTAGCCAAAGTCAAGATTTCCTCTTTGTCCTTGGCCAGAGTAGTGCGGAGGGCAGAAAGTTCTAGCTGTAGTTACAAGGATAAAAGGGGAATATGAGTCAGGACTGACCTTCAACGGTGTCCCAAACTCACATTTGCTCATGAGTATTCCTGCGCCTCTCACTTGTGCCTCCTTCTCTTTCTTCAGGACCAGCTGAAGCTCCTCCCTCACAGCATGAATGTCAACTTGCAGGCCAGAGTCACTGTCACATGCTGTTCACAATGAAGAGACCTCAGAAACTCATAGCTCTATACTCAGAAACTCACAGCTCTATACTCAGAAACTCACAGCTCTATACTCAGAAACTCATAGCTCTATACTCAGAAACTCATAGCTCTGTACTGTAAAAACAATCCCACCAACTCAACACTGAATCTTCGCATCAACCCCAAAGTATCAGTGGACTGAGGTAATCTAGACGAGAGTCTTCAGCAAGCTAGACCTGTGTTCCTCACTCACTTTTGTTCCCAGTGTCTGCTGGTGCCTCTGGCTTGGAGGTGCTCATTGGTTCGTCTTGGGTGTACTGGGTACCATTCATCAGAACCTGCAAGGGACCACAATTTACAAATTCATGCAAAAGATAGGACACGTGTGATATAAGCACTGTCCTGAAACTGTCAGAAACCTAATGTAACATGAGACTCACTCACATTATATAAATGCTAATAAAATACAGCATTAATCTGAAGTATATTACAGGAACACACGGCGACAAACAACCACTGCAGGGCACCAGTCCTTCGCTGGGCACATACACACAAATGGGCAATTTCCATCCATCCATCCATCCATCCATGGCCTGGTGCTTATCCAGCAGAGTATCCAGAGAAAACCCATGGAAACAGAGAGAGAGAAGTCAGACTCCACACAACTGCGGAGAACGGCGGAGGCATGAGGCAACAGAGCTGCCAACTGAGCAGACATGCCACCCCATGACAGGAGAGGCTGCCGGAAAAGGTCGTCAAGAGATCTGAAGCCGGTATGAGAGACCAGCCTGCTCTCCAACACACAGCCACTCACCCGGATGAAAGACTCCTTCTCCCGCAGCTGGCTCTGCAGCCGGTCGATCTGGACCCTCGGCTGCTCCCTCTGCTGCTCCCTCTGCTGGCTCAGCTCTGCTGCTTCCAGCTCTCGGGCAGCCAGCTGCCTGCGCAGCTCGTGAAGCTCACCGGTGCGGTCTGCGATGACCTGACCCAGCCGGCTCACAGATTCCTGGGACGGGGGTAGGCAAAGTGTCTGCTGAAGGCTTCCCCGCATTTAACACGTCAAGTCCGTGTCCGGCCCGGGCGAGTTACCTTGATGTAGTGATCCCTGGCCCCGATGGCGACGAGCAGCTCCTGGACCTGGCCCTGGTGCTCCTCTGCCTGTCTGGCACGGTCGGACAGGGCCTCCTGGAAGAGGCTCTCCTTCAGCTGGAGACGGAGCTGAAGCTCCTCCAGGGCATCGCGACCATCCACCACCGCCTTGCTGATCAGCGCCGCCGTTAGGTCCTGCCGCGGGGAATGACAGCATGAGTAGGACCTCACCTTCTTCAAGTCACATTTTTCACAAACTTAAAGCGCACACTGAAGTTCCTCTACAATTATAATAAGGTAAGAAGAGAGGGCTTTTCAACTTGGGGTCTACGCCACCTAGGGGTCTGTAGAGGACCTGCATGGATCCTGCAGAAACATCCTGTTTACAAAATACAAAAATATTCAAGGAGCTCCAACCCTCAAAACAATAAATATTCAACCCCCACTCCCTAGCCCTTAGTCCTCAGTTATGTGATCATGCATTAGTGGTAGGGGGTCCCTTGCTCTGGTATGCTTTTATTTGGGGGGGTCCTGAGGTGGGTGAATGACGCCCCTGATTTATGGTATACTCAAGCTTGCTGCTACCTAAGAAAGGTCTGCAGGCCTCCTGGAGCAGGCCTGCAGCCGCAGCGGTGGAGGGGGCCCTTGCCTACCTCTGCCTCCTTAGCGCGGCTCTGCAGGGAGGCCCGCAGCTGACCGATGACGGCGTCCCGCTCCTTCAGGCCGCACACGTGCTGCTCCTCTGCCTCCTGCTTCAGCCACTGCAGGTTCTTGTTGGCCTCTCTCACCTGCTCCAGCTCCAGCTCCCTCCCTCGCAGGACGCCTTCCAGGGTCTGAGATACGCACGCCAGGTGACACAAAGACACTTAGTTGCCTCCATTAGAATTATGGCATCGTGTGATGGTGGGGTCAGTACCGTGATGGTCTCTTCATTCTTGGACAAAACGTAGCGCAATCGCTCCAGGTCCCTCTCCTTCTCCCTCAGGGTCAGCTGGAGTCGTCGCGTGTCCCCGTCCTTCTCCTCCAGGCATCGGAATTTGTCATCGATGGCGCTCTGATGGGACACAGCGGACATAATTGGTTATTGTGCAGGCAGTACTCACTTGCTCCCAGCAGGGGGACTTGCTCCCAGCACAGTGTCATACCTCCAGGGCAATGTCCCGCTCCTTGATTCGCTCCTTCAGTTTCTGCAGCACTGTGTTTAGGGTCTTATTAGGTCCTTGTTGGTCCAGAAGCCCTAGATATTCCTAGAGGAAGGAGGAAGAACATTGTTATTCAACAAGCGTTGCCATGCCTCCTATAAACAATAGATATACCAACAGCATCCAGCTGTCCTGACCTGCACCATCTGCTCCTTGTTCCTGAGCGAGATCCTCAGCTGTTGGATAGTCTTGTTCTTGGCCTCCACCTCCGCCTGCTTCTCGCTCTCCACCTCCTTCAGCTGGTCCTCCTTTGCCTGCTGGTTGGAGCGGGCTCTCTGCAGGGCTCCCCGGAGCTCCTAGAGGGTGGGGGGGGGGGGGGGGGGCACCGGTGTTACATTCACCTCAGTCACTTCTCAAGCGCAGACATGTTGCTCTGTAAGCTGGTGCCGTCACGCAGTGATGAAAGTACAAATATGTATTAATATATAAATGTCAATATCTTCCTTCCTTAAAGACAGCCATTTGCGGCTGCTCCTTTTCCCCGGCGGAGGAGCTGACCGCAGGGGAGGCTGTTTACCTGGTTGTGTTGCTCAGCGGCAGCCCGGTGCTGCAGCGCCTCCTGCAGGTCGGCCTGCAGTCGCTCGCGCTCGCGCTCCACGTCGCCAGCCCTCCACTGGCTGCGCCTCTCGGCCCTCTGGCTGCCCTGTAGCTCCAGCTGGGTGGAAAAGAGAGACTCCTGCAGGGCGAGGAGCTCCCTCTGCATCTGGGCCATCTCTCTGTCTGACACCTGGGCACATACAGACGCCGAAGGGTGGGAGGGGGCACACGGGAGGAATGGGACACCCTAGAAGGAACCCTACGCATCTCAAGGGCCAGATGGTGTTCGGAGATTCCCTCCAAATCACTTCGTTGACTCCCCACTTTAAATATTTCCCGCTGAAATCTGATGCATGAGAAATGGGGCTGTGCGCCTGGCCCTGAGTTGCCCCCCCAGTTACGGGCACCCAGGTGACACTGTGTGGAACAGGGGTCTTACCTGCAGGTGTGACAGCTGGTGCCGCTGTGTCACCTCCCTCAGCTTGAACAGCATTTCCTTCTGGCCCTCGATGACACTGTAGAGCTCCTGGGCCTGCATCACAGCAAGGCAATGAGGCACCTATCTACTAAACGACTGCCCCGCCCATTGCCCCTCCCCTTTCGGTAACCCCTCCCCCCCACCTCTCTGTCTTTGGTTCCGGCCGTCTCCCTCAGGCCCTGGATGGTACGCTCCTGCTTCTGGGAGGCCTGTCTCACGGACCGCAGCTCAGACTCCATCTCGTACAGCTTCTCCTGCAGCTTCTGCGGGGCAGAGAAGCGCCGCTGTGGTAAGCTGCACCCGATTCACGCCACCCGTCCCGTTTCACGGCTGCCAGGTCGCCGTCAGGTAGTGCCCTTTTTGAGTAATATCCGACCTAACTGAGGATTCTGGGTCAGAGCCAGCGGGGCCCACCTTGTTGTCGACCTCGCTCTTGTGGATGCGGGCCTGCAGTGACTGGACCTGTAGCTGGGCCTTCTGCAGTTCACTCACACACTGGCCAGCTGCACATTCGTACTGGTTCAGCTGGGTCTGCTGCTCCTCGATCAGGCTCTGAAGGCAGAGAAACACAGCGTCGATGCGTGAGGTCCAGGACTGGGGGTGGGTGTGGCTCCGGTGTCCATGATCCAGACGTCACCGGTCCAAATCCCCTGGTTGGCAGACTGATTTCACCACTGTCAGAAAAAGCCTTTGCTTGTCACTGGGCCTGTGTTCTCAATGGTCTGCCAGTAGAACTCTAGCTAACCAGAAAGTACCTTTTAGTCTAATTTAAGGTACAGAAATGGACTCTGAGGAACATCCCCAAGGTGCAAACAACATTTATATACCTCTAATGGTACAAAAATGATCCTCAGAGTCAATTTCTGTATCTTTAAAGGTACATTTACCTACAGCTAGGATACAATTAGCAGACCCTCGAGGGTACATCCCCAGTGACAAGCAAAGGTACAAATCGCTACTCTTTTTCTGACAGTGTAGGTCCTTAAGTGAGACCCTTAATCCCAATTTCTCCAGGGACTGGCTGCCTCTATTTTTTCAACCGTATGTCACACATGGATAAGAGAGTCTGCTAGATATGTATAATGTAGCCCAAAAGAAAAAGCCGGTCAAAAAAAGAGTCTTTGGGGGGGGGACGACGACAGTAAATGAGCATCATAGATAGAATTTAAAGGGTAAAACATACCCAGTGGGACTGGCAGCTCACCAGAGTTTGTAATCGGGCAATAAGAGACAGCAGCCATCACGCCAGGTGGAATGACAGCACTCAAACAGTGAGTTCCTAGTACAACATCAGATCCAGCTGTCCACATCCTTAATCAGCAACAGATCGTTTCCGAAATCCTAATCACATTCGGTCCGGCGCGGAAAAACAAATCCCCATGCCTGACAGATACTGGCTATGCTAGCAACTGACACTTCCTGTTTTCATGTTGACATCCAAGGGAACACCCCCCCCCCCCCGTTGGGGAGAGGAAATGGGAATCCTAGTGAGTTCCAGCTTCTTTCAGCCAGACTGGCTCACTTTCCCTGGTATTAACAGACCACTGACTTTCTTTTTTTATATTTCTGCTTAAAGGAGCCACAATATTCCGTTAAAGTTTTAAAACTTTGATAAAGCTCCAAAGTGTTTTCCCCAGCACACTCTGTCATATGTAATGTGCTGCCCACACTGACCGTAGAAATTTGATCTAAAAAGAAATATTAAATAAAACACTGAACACCATCACAGTCCGTCCAGGCCATCTGAGAAATTAGGCCAATATCAAATCACGGTGACGACAGACTATGCTAGAGAATAAATTCTACTCTATTCTACAAAAAAAGGGAGAAAAAAGAAGACAAACGGTCAGGAACGGTGACAAAACAAGGCCAGGAAGAGAGCTTATATAAAAGTGGAAATGTTTAGATAAAGCACCATCATTTTAACTATCCATCCATCCATCCATCCATCAATCCACCTAACTTGCAATTGCTTTTCCAGCACAGGGTTACTGCAAGCATAGAGTGCAGAATCTATTACTGTGTGGACAGATTGCAGATAATGAACCACAGACAGAGATGTTATTGTAATTGTGCAGTGAAGCTAAGATTTGATGTGAGTGTACATGTAGCTTCTGGAAGGTCCCTGGTAAACCCCCCAGATAAAAAAAATAAATAAATTAAAGCCTCCTATGAAGTAACAGCATCCAGTATTACATCACAGCTGCGCCATTTGGCGGCCTTCAGATCAGCTCAGGTATGGAGTGAGAAAAA
Organism: Hippopotamyrus pictus; assembly: GCA_026781145.1. Lineage (NCBI taxonomy): Eukaryota > Metazoa > Chordata > Actinopteri > Osteoglossiformes > Mormyridae > Hippopotamyrus > Hippopotamyrus pictus. Next base: position 15,384,172 of record JAODLC010000036.1, on the reverse strand, counting down.
GGCTGGTATCCCCATAGCAACCAGCTCGATGTAAACAAAATAAGTCAATAAGTGAGAGGGAGAAAAAAGGAACAGGATGTCGGACGTACTCGCAGTTTCAAACACAACAACCGTTTCCATAGCGATATCCCTGTCACTGAGCTAAACGCATTCTCCTTGGGGGCCATCGAGAAGTATATCAACAATGAATTACCATCACGCTAATGTGTGCTGCCTATCCACCGAACATGAAACACAGGATTCAGATGTCAAATTTGGTGATTTCCTAAAATAATATATTAAAGCAAGGTGCAAACCGAAGGGTGACGAACTGAGCTTGTATAAAGCACGAGCCTCCTCCGCAAATGAGGCACAACAATGAGTTTCCTGTCGATTCGTAATACAGGAGTATAAGTAAAACTGACAGACGTGGTTGTAAGCTTGACATCTGGGGTAAAATCAGATTCCCCTTCTAGACTTGATGGTACTATAGTGAGAGTGAGAGGCAGAGGACCAGCAGACGCTGGGTTCCGGTACCTTCCGTAAGCGGAAGGGCATGTACTCTGCGTGGACGTCCTGCCACAGGTCTTCCAGCTGCGGCATCTCCAGGTGGAGGCGCGGGGGGGGCCCACAGCACCTGCCACATGGCACCCTGGGCTCCGCGTCGCCCATCTTGCCGTTGCTCTCGGGGCTGACGTGCTTCACCAGGACGGGAAGCCTGCTTCCACGGGGACTCTGCACGGGCCGGTACTCAAAGTCCTTCACCAGGCTGAAGGTCCCGACCCGCTCGTCCGCGGGGGAATCAGACTTGGGCTCCTCCCCGGCCCCCCCCTCCAGCTCCTCCTCCCGGGCAGGCGCCTCCAGGGACTCCACGGACGACGCGGGGCTCATGCCCTCCGGACTGCCATCGTCCGCGGCGCCCTTGCCCTCCGCCATGGGCGTCGATGCAGGCAGCGGCTCGTCGCCGCGCTCGCTGTCCAACGCGCTCAGGGAGTACCGGGTGGACGGGCCGCAGGAGATGCTCCTCGCCAACTTGCGGGGCACGCGGCACACGGCCTCGTAGTCCGAGTCGGCCACGCGGAGGGCGGCGCACCCTCTGCACCTCCGGGACCGGGACCCCGAGCTCTCAGACACGTGGCAGTGGTGCTGAGCTTCCAGTGTCTGTTCCTCGTCTTCAGCCCAGGATTCATACGCAGAGTAGGCGAAGTCCTCCTGCAGCAGGGCACTGTATTTGGCGTCGGGGAGGTCAGACATGTCCACAGTGCAGTCCCCGGCCCCCCCGGGGCAATGGGGCTCCTCGCCGTTGGTCTTAACGTAGAGGTTTCCGATTCCCTGTCTCAGGCGCTCCTTCTCCAGAAGCAGCCTCTGGAGGCGCTCGATGGACAGCGCCTCCACGCGGGCGATCACCGTGTCGAAGCGATACATGCGCTCCAGCATGAAGGCGCACTTGCCGCAGGCGAACTCCGGACGGCCGTCGCGGGTCAGGTCGCGGCCCAGCACGTGGGACAGCAGCACCTGGAGGTTCAGCTTGGAGGCGGGGTGGAAGATCCAGCGCCGCTGGTTCCCACACAGCTCGCGCGCACAGATCCGGCACAACTCCCTCATCCTGCCGTCTAACATCGGGGCTGACGACTGATCTCTCGAGGGTTTTCCCCAGAGATAGGTTTATAAATGTGCAAAATAATAAAGCGTCTGCTTTCAGTAGGCTTCGGGACTAATAAAATACATTCGATATTCAGCTTACGGTACAGAAAATAAAAACAAACCATCTAATAATGAACCAGCCTGTCAACTCTGTTCTTCTCAAATTTTCAGTGCAAAATCACCAGCAGACAGTTATCTAACCACCGGAGTAATAAATAGATAAATAAATAATATTAAATTCCTAACGCACAGTAAAACGAGTCATGTATATTGAGCAAACGGGTAGATTAAGGCGCCGCGCATCAGCATCCGCGACGGCGACCATCAAGGCAGGATCAGCATCTACGTAACGCTATGCAGCGCCGGCCGTAGTAGCCAGAAGCCATGTCATATTTCGGCACTGTAAAAGCCACCATTGCGGTACCGATTTAACAATAAATTAAATAAAATACATATGTACACCGACGAAATCCTTGGTCAACAAGCCCCTTATATTGTTGGTTAGGCTAGATCGTATCGAATCGGTTCTGTCACGCAGAACCCAAAACGAAAAAAAAAACATCAGAGATCTTCGTTTTAACAGGCTCGAATGACAGTCCATGTCCCGATGACAAACAAACGTGGCGTGCTGGCTGGCTTCATCGCTGCCGATCCCGAGAAAACGCGTCTGGTCAGGCTCGCCTCCGAAGGGCGAGTCCTGCACAGAAGCGCACACAGGATCCCGTCTCTCTCCTTCGCGGCATTATATGTCTTTTAAAAAGCACCGACGTCCTGCCAAACCGCGGCTTCGTGATTTGCTTCCGCCAGCCGAGACAGAGGAAGAGCAGGCTGACATTTACATACGGGGGAGAAAGCGGCTATCAGGCGGCAGTGATGTGGCAACATTGTAACGAAGCTCCCGCGGAGCGTACCATCACCGCGCCGAGGGGGGACGCTGCCGTGCCACCCGCCCTACTTCGGCATCATATCATCTCCGCCCCAAAAGGGACCTTCATCACTGTCACCGCATCACATGTTTATATTAAGAATAAATGCGTTCAATAATCCGTGTCGGTCGCGGTGAGCCGAAACAATGACCCCGAAAAACACTGTAACCGCCTGTACTTCCACAGTCCGCCCTAAGCGGTCATGCTGCATATTCCGCCGTCTATTAAGCGACTCCTGACTCCCTTGTAACAACGCGGCAGTAGCGCGCCGTAAATGTTTTAAAACATTCTAGCCTCGTTCTCCATACGTTCTCATTACAAAATTTCAAAATATAAGAATGTAAATGGCCTCGGCGTAGTTCAAATGTCAATTTACCAATAAAGACTATACATTATAATTAATTTTTAAATTTTCCTCCTTTCTGTTATTCTGTTATGTGTACTATTATATCATCTTCTTTTTCGTGTTCATATTCTTCTTATAATAATAATAATAATAATAATAATAATAATATAATATTATGGGATAAGGCCTGGGATCGGTCCTGCCTAAGACTGGATAAGAATTTCAAAGATGGATGGATGGATGGATGGATGAATATATCGAACAAGCATTTTGCAGTACAACTACACTGTTACTTTAACTAATAAAACACAGTTAATACTGAACTTAAATATATTTCTCAATTTGAAATTTGGATTCTCTATGAGATTTTTTTTTTATTTCAGATACAAAACATGTTTTTACAACCATGACAGGGAAATGCACTGTGAAAATGACTGTTCTAGTAAATCTAGCACCAGGTTGTGCTAATGTCTTTGTAACACAACGGCCTGCAGGAATGGGGCATCTAATCACAAGGTAGCGATTTCGACTTTCAGTGCATATAAGTGTGTGTTTGGGGGGGGGGTCGCTGCATATCACAAGCTTTGTAGAGAGGCGCCACTAAAGGCCATTTCACAAGACAGATAACAGTGATTATGGAGTCATACTCGCTCAGGGGTGGGTGCTGGTCCCAGACCTCACAGTCAAAGAACTATGTGAGTAAAACTCATATCCATGCCTAAGGACATTAATTATTTTTGTCTTAGTTGCTTGACTTTGTGAACCTTTGCTGTTGTTCTAGAATGTTCAGAAATGGGGGAGGGAATCACATTATTACAAAGCTGCTTTGTTATGTTAAAAAAAAACCCCAGCCATTTGCCCAAACGATCCTGGATGATTTCCGAATCTCGCTTCACAAAGTCGACGATGAGCTGTGGAAGCCCCATGAGGATCCGACTGAAGACTCCAAAACTTCCTTTTGTTCTCTCTACTGTTACATTCTCATTGTGTACTTTTAAATGTGTCATTTCCTGACACCTTCTACACATCTGCATTTGTCTCATGTTTCTTTTGAGTGATACCTTTATCCAGAGTAACAAAAAATACAATTAAACTACAGAAATGCAAAACTAGTAACTTATTGTGAAGATACAGGCTACCGTGATTTCTTGTTACAGTCAAACATGGCACCCCATGCTTTTTGCATTAAATTCCAAAGTATCTCGGGCCTAAATTCTAGTCATTCCATTGCTGCTTCCAGTCTTATGTTAGGCCTACAGGAACAGCGGTTCCATGACATGACTTATGAAATTTCCCCCTGGCAGCATAATGGATTAACCCATCAGCTTCTACTTCTAAATAATTCTGTTTCTCATCCATTATTTGCAGTGAATAAGAACACTGAGATTTTGTTGTCTACGTATGGTTAAAGATTAACAAGACCAACCGGTCAGCAAAGCTCTAAAAACCAAACAGGGCAATGACAATACTACTTCATTTTTCAACAATGAGGACAATGAATAAAATTCCATTGTATTCAAAGTAATTTGCTAGGTCTGGCACTGGAAATGATGCCAGAAACAACATACTTAGAATGACTTTACACATATACAAGTCACTGTAGCACAATATTATGTGTCTGCTGGACAAAACTGAAATATCTCACATTGCCTTCTTAAAAGCTTTTCAATTAAAAACACAATAAAATAATAAGACTTCAAATTCACAGAGAAACATTAAAAAATTAAGCATTTTTTGGTGGCTAATGTGAGTTTACAGCAATCTCTGTTTGGAAAACCAGGGGTGGGATGTTGAATCCAGAAATCAAATGTAAAGGTTTTTTTAGGGGGGGGGGAGACTTTCAGCATGAAGTAGTCAGAGTTAAGCTAATGGGACACTGAAAAAGAGGTATCACACAATTGAAGGCAGATTTTCAGGCTTTGGCCAGTAAGCCATGGCAGTTAACAAGCTGACATCATTCGCCTGTTAGAAAGTGAAGAATGAGAAAAATCAGCAAGTCACCTGACACGCCCAAGCAGAGGCTGGGGCCTCTGATTGGTGGACGACTGCTTTCCCACTTACCTACTCCATACATATATTCAAACATATTCCCACATTCCCAAATGAATGTTGCTGTTAAATAAATGAAATGTTTTTCACTCCCAGGAGACGCTGCCTGCAGCATGCAGGACTGGGCTCACGGCGTGTAGCATGAATTGATAATATGTAGCACTGATCTTCTCAAAGGTAAACGCAAACCTTTTTGTAATCTGAGGACAACGAAAGACAGTTTACATATGAATAAGCTGAAGAGCGAAAGGAACATTTCAGCTTTGTCATTCACGAATTAGAATAAAAAAAAAATTGTTGTATATTAGTCAAATACATATATGTACTACAGTATGTCATTTTACAGTCCTCTGTGTTTGTCAACAGCACTCCGCAAGGAAACCCAAACAGGAACAGCAGGTGTGAAGCTGCATGTTGATTTTTGCTGGAGATCGGGCTGGAGCAGAAGGAACAGGATTTGCATCTCCTGGCCTAGGAATTAGGAATTCCTTAAGAATGAGATTTAATAGGAGGGACTACTATAGAGGCCTGGAAAGGTCGGCCATCTTTAAGAAGCACAAGAAGTAAAAGAAGAGCGGCTATTATCGCAGAACGAGAACTTGATACGCGAGCAGGGAATTTAAAAACACAGCGTGTTTAAATAGAAACAGCGTCACAAAAATATAAACGGCAGTAACCACCCTCCTGTTGCATGGTATGAACTGCGTTTCTAAAAAAATTATATATGTGAAATTACATTAGTTTAGAGCTTTTTGTTTGGTTTTAAATGTAAATTTAATGTAAGTGCTGCATCGTGGTCAGCTTCTGAGCTTTGAATACGAACATTTTGATGTCTGACTCCATTTAAAGCGTGACATGTAATATGACACCACAGGGTCTAGCACAGCCACTGATACACACTTTTACCGCCCAGATGCAGTGTGAGATGGCTTCCAGTAGAGGGCGAGCTCTAGCTGCGCGTCACTGAGAAGGATGCGGCGGGAGGACAGTAGTCAGGGCTGGTCATTAGGATTTGACCCACATACCTGCATCTGTTGCTGAATGCGCAGTTTCTCCCGGCCCAGTTCGTCCTGGAAAAACTGCAAGCAGAGAGGAGACGTTTACATGATGCCGGCTCTGCACAATGCCGCCTCTTCGTTCAAAAACGACATTTTTAACTCCTTTTCCATATATATTATCATGCAATTTAATGAGATTAATAAATTCAGCACTCATAAATAACAGATATTCACATATCGATGCTGGAAAAAAGGTTTTCACATGACGTGGTTGTGTTAGGCTTACATACACGCATTTAAAAAATATATATATAAAACATGACTGGTGAGCTGAGTATTAAGTCACTCACAACATGGCATGGGCCATTTCTCAACAGCAACACAATGCGCCAATAAATTCACAATGAGCCACTTGTGAACAGAACTGAATTTGAAGATGGATGCTGAATGGACAGATGAGTTATTTGAATGAGAGCAGGAATACCATGGGATTTATCTTGGCTAGTCTGTAACATCAATTGTAATAACTGAAGTGAAGAAGAGAGGTATCCTGGCTCCAGTTGCCGTGGATTGTATCAATGAACGGTGACCATGATGAGCGTTAATGCCGACAGGCGTGTTTGCAGCCCTGGCCCACCTCAGCGTCCTGCTCCTTCTGCTGCAGGGAGTCCGAGAGGTCCTGCACCAGGTCCTCCAGCTGGTCCACGCGCCCCTGCAGGGAGGCCTTTTCCTCCGCCAGCTGTTCAACCAGGGCCTCCTTGGAGTGCAGGGCCTGGGTCAGCTCCTCGATCACCCTGCGGGGTATGGAGGATTGGTCAACAGTCCAAGCTCCACTCTCTCCTGTCACCAGTAAAATTCCAGCAGTGTAGATTTAGCCATTTTCAGGCCGTGAAGCGTGATAATCTTTGTTCTCTTTAGTACATTTATTCATTTAGCAGACACTTTTACTCTAAGTGACACACATTTGAGGACGCAGGTCTAGCCAGACCCTGGAGCAACTGGAGGTTAAAAGCCTTGGTCAAGGGCCTAACCATAACCAGCTTGCCAGCCGTGGCATTTGAACTGGCGATCTTCAGATTACAGGCACAGCGCTCTAACCCATCGAGGTCCCATATTTTTACCTCAGCTCTCTCGTGTGGCAAATCACAGCAATCCCATTAAATTCGATAGGAATACATAGTTACACTCTAAACATTATTCAAAGGGCCGGGCTTTTCCTGATCTATGTGGTTAATCCTGCAGCAGGACACAGAGGTCCCTCTGGGAGCACACACTACGAGTCCTGCCCTGAGGACTGTTCCCCGCCGTCCCTGTCCTGTGTATCGCTGTCTGTCAATGGGAGCACTAGGGCTGTGGTCAGCCGCAGAATTGAAGGGCGGCATGACCAGCAAGCAGCCAACGCTTTCAGTCTGTAATATTCCACATATTTATAGACTTCAAAAGTTTACCCTCCCCGCTAGCGAACCTTTTGCCAACCGTAAGACGTCGACTTCACGAAGACTAAAATACCATACATGCTTATACCAGCAGGTATCACTTTTTTCTTATTTGTTTTCTGGTTCAGGCTTTAGCTGGTTTTGGTGGTTTTCGCTCCTTTATAACCCATTATGTTCCTTACTTGTCCTTTTCGGTCAATCTGTCGAGCAGGGAGGTCCCAGGGGAAACCTGCATCTCCTCTTGGGCCTCCTTCATCGTCCTCTCCAGGGCCAGGCACCGCTGTGACTCAGACTCCGCCACGGTGGCCATCTTCTCTGCCTCGCTACGTGCCAGGTCAGCTTCCTGCGCTCACGAGATCGGTGCGGTGAGGAAATCATCATGGTGCAGCGCAGGAGTAAGAATGGTGACTACCAAGCACGGGAAATAAACTGGTCAACAGAACCAACGCAAAGTTTTATGCATCTCTCTTCCATAACAAATATAAGATATAACAGTATAGGATCTGTCCCAGAATGCACAGGGCACAAGGCAGGGCACCAGTCCATTGGAGGGGATACACTCATACACACACCCACATGCTAAAGGCTATTTAAGGACCTAAGCACATGTGGGGCAAACAGGAGTGCATGTAAAATGCATGGAGAGAACATGCACACTCTACACACATAGTGGGGGTGAATCCATGACCCTAGAGGTGTAAAACCTGAGTGTGAACCACCAAACCAGCAACACCAGTAACGCCACCTCAACACAGATTCACTCATGGGTACAAAATGTAAGGGGTGCTTTTTGGTGTTAGTATTTACAGGGTATAATGTAAAGTCTGCACACAGAGTGAACTAGAAATGCATATGTCATTTTGAGTAAGTATAGTAAACTATACTCTGGCCGCTATACTCTGAAGAATAAACTTGGGAGAGAGTCATACTTCTTGCAGGAGCTGGATCTTTGTCTGCAGGATCTCCTGCATGTGGTCGATCTCCTGCTGCCTCTCCTCACATCGCCGCTGTAACTCCACCTCATTGTGATTGGTCAGGCTCTCTACCGTGGACCTATCAGAGAACAGCACGAGGCATGAATACATAATATTTGAAAAAATACTTCAACTGGGACCATGGATATGTGTGAATATGGTTTTTAGCTATACGCTTCAGCCCAAAAGGTTATGGGTTTCAGTCCAGAATAGATACTGAGTCACACCTATATAACACGCATATATAACAACAAAAATCTGAATGTAGAATATTCTTGTAAGTTAATAAATAATGCACATATTTTCCTTTTGAAAAATAAAACGCTCTCATGTATTATTCACAACATGTCAATTATGCAAAATGCCATAACTGCTCAGAACAGTTACTTTGGGAGCACAAGTCCTGGCCTTGGTGCATCAGCTAGCACAGCTGTTCAGCTGAAATACACCCCTAACAGGTCTCCATTAATGGGGGTGGGGGGAAGGCTATATGAAATATTCTAAAAAGCCAAACAATGCAGCAGAAATCGAAGAACAGGTTGACAATTAATGGAAGAAACTGAAAGGGAGACAAGAATAAAGTTAGCGTTAGGCTGTGGTTTTAGCACCAGCTGCTAATGGAGTGACAATGTAGTTTCGGCCATTTTACTTCTGGCCATGCATGTCACTGGGTCAGCCTGACGGTATTCGTGCATGTCACTGGGTCAGCCTGACGGTATTCATGCATGTCACTGGGTCAGCCTGACTGTATTCGTGCATGTCAGTGGGTTAGCCTGACGGTATTCGTGCATGTCACTGGGTTAGCCTGACGGTATTCGTGCATGTCACTGGGTTAGCCTGACGGTATTCGTGCATGTCACTGGGTTAGCCTGA
>JAODLC010000036.1:15341529-15366817 GCA_026781145.1 Hippopotamyrus pictus | reverse complement strand
TGAGTTGTGCTATTTTTAGAACAGGTCCGCGGGCGACTCATGTGGTCCTTGGGGGCATCCTGGTGCCCGCGGGCACCTTGTTGATGACCCCTGCTCTATACCCTCACCCTCTATAGGTGCGCGCACGCTTGCCAGTGAAGGACAGGCACCTGTAGCGTCACCCGGGGAGCTGGGGGTTAAGATCCTCGCTAAAGGACCCGCAGACGTCCCGAGGGCTGGGCCCAGAGTCATAGCCCACTGAGCCGCACGCTGCCCCCAGACAGAGGACTCTGGCCTCCTGCGAGCTGTAAACCCGTCGCAGGGGGAGATTCTCAGCTCCCTGATGCAAGATCAGCCCATTCAGCCACGTGGCAGTGATGTATCAAGAGAACCGATCTTGTGCTGTCACGTCACGCTGGACAAAACAGCTAAACATTAACAGCTGGCTCAAACCGGCTTGGAGGAAGAGCTCAGTTAAACCATTGGGATGTCATTAGCTTACTTCGGGAAGAGATTAGTAAAATCACATTATGAAATCACATTGGCAAATAAAACAAAGTCTTTTAACTGAACTCCTGACCCAAAGATACTACAGAATTTTCATAGCACACTGCAAACAGCAAAAATATCACTTCTTTGCTTAGCACATTGATTTTGATCAGACGGCAGTGCAGGGAGTGAGGTAGGGAACCACACGGAGGAGATAAATGTCCATCACAGAACACAGACACTCAGAAACTATAGACAGTATGGAGACCCCTAGCTGCATGTGTTTGGACTATGAGAGGAGACAACCAAGCAAACACATGGTAAATTTACAAATATTCCTCACACACACACACGCATGTTTCTATTCATATCTTTGTGGAGTCTGTCCACTCATTTCTATGGGAAATGCCCTAATCCCAACAATGACGACCTTAACCCCTACCCAGCCCTAACCTTAACCATAAGTAACAAAATGAAATACAAGACTCTTGGCATTTGGCATTTCTGACCTGAAAAATGGCAAATAACAGGTTTTTATTACATTGTGGGGGACATTTGGTCCCCTACAATGTAACATAAACATAATCCACACACACACACACCGGATGATAATGAAGCCCACGACCATAAATGCCACCAAATATATTAGTATGTTTTTTATACATCTGCAAGCGCATCCCCAGTAAGCACAGACCATACCACTTCCTGTGTTAATGCCATGTGCCTTATACATCTTCCACATAAATCCTGTGTCTTCAGTCCATGTGTGACATAAACGAGTAAACATGAGCCTCAACGTGTCCCAGCCCTGCCATGCGGTTCCTGAATTTTTGGGAAGGGAACACGGGGGCGTGTTTTTTACGGCAGGGCTTTGATTCACAGGCCGGCCTAGCGGGATGGTGTGAGGTTCAGTGACCAGTAACGGGTCAGCGAAGTCCGATACAGAACCGGAGCTCAGCGAAGTCCGATACAGAACCGGAGCTCAAGGCTTCAGATACGCAGGGAGTTTCCTTCAGCGTGTTCAGGTGCTTGGCATCATGGACATCTTGTAGGATGCATGTAGACAGCAAGGGTAATTTTACACTCAAAAAACAACAAGACTGTCTACAATTTACCCAAAACAGATCCAACCCTCCCCCATCTGTCTTCCAGCTGCTAACCCTGAACTGGATCACGGGCAGGGCCTAGAGTGTGTCCCAGGCAGCAGTGGCCAGTGTTTCTCGGGTAACCCCAATCGGTCCACATATTTGCTTCCTCCCAGACAGCCCACATTTTTGCTCCCTCCCTGCGCCTGGTCAAAAATGCGGACCCCCTTGGGTCCTCGAGGACCGGTTTGAGTAACACTGGCATGAGGCACCAGGACTGGAATAACACTTCTGTTTCGTTATTTTTTGAAGAGGTTTATGTTGGTTTCTGAAGAGGGGCCTGCCATCAGCTGTTAGGGAGGCTTCAACTTAGAGAGCAAGATTTTTCATCCTCATCATTAAAAAAATAGACACAGAAACCACAGTGACGGGGGGGGGGGGGGTGTTAGTTTTATGACGTTAAACTGTCAAAATACAACCTCAGTGGATTAATTTGCATTTTTTTATCTGCCGCCTGCAAAAGTGTCAAACTGGGCCTGAATGCGAGGTGAGCAGGAGAAGGAGAAAGTGCCTGAGACCAGACTCCCCCCCTCTGTTAGATCCCTACTGCTCTCTCTCTCTCTCTCTCTCTCTCTCTCATGAAGTGTGAAGGAGATGAAGCCAACTTGGCTGAACAGAGTCCCCTGGAAGCAGCTGAGCTCTGGGGTCACGTCCTACGCAGGACGTAAAGACAGCGATCACCTTGGTTTGTGAGTGTATTGGGGGGGGGGGGGGCATTTGAAAAACACTCCCAGCTTCACCTGGATACTCAATTATAAACAAGGTGAAACTGGGGGTGTAAAATGTGGACAAAAATAATAGGAAAATGAACGGACGGAGATCTCTGAGCTGGCGGTCAAAACGATCCAAGACAGCTTATCTGTTAGTCCTTGGGGAGCCTGGGGGTTTATCCCTGCACACGACGCAGAGGACATGCTGGACAGGATACCAGAAAACAGGCAAACTCCACCTACACAGAGATGAGGGTAGAGTTGAACCCACAGCCCCAGATGTGTGAGGCTGCATTGATACTCACGAAGTTGCCAGGCAGCCCAGCACAAGTAATATCCATGCGACACTATGTGTGACTGGCCGTGTGATATTCAATGGGGCTGATCAGCCAATGAAGGCAGGCGGCAGTGTCATTATCTGTGATGTGTGACCCTGTGAAGCGGAACCTTCTCTGGGCAGCCGTAACACACCACATCTACACCTCCACCCAAAGTCCAACAGGTCCCAGATGAAAGTATAAAAGGCAAGGAGAGAACCTCATCAATGAAGACTGCTTGGGGGGTTGAAGGACTCAGTGATGCTCTGCTGAATTGGGCCACGTTAGCTTAAGGTAGGGCGAAGGGGGCGAACAGTCAAGAGTCAGAGGTGATGATGTCAGCATTCTCCCTTACATGCCCCCCCAGGGCCAATGAGCACCGCCGGTGGGTCACATGGCACAGAACCTCACTTCAGTTGGTCAGTGGTGTAGAAGGGAGTTGGGGGGGCGCCCCGAGCATGAAGAAAAGTGAAAGTAGGAACAGGTGCTATACTGTCAGCCGAGTTAAAAATAAGAAGAGGAATTTAGGAATATTTTTGGATGGCTGTCCATACAAAAGCAGCTGTATCTAGGGGGAGTTTAAGCTGAATCTTTCTACCGTGAAAGATCTCTGCAGGATGCCTGGCTGGGGAGCACATGCTTTTAAAAAGGTTTCTGACCCCAACTGCCCATTCCAGACGTAGGTGCATTTGCAAAAGTCCAGCCCATTAACACAGCCACGCTCAATGGCTCCTACACGCCTGGAGTAATGGAGTACACGCCTCTGTCCTTTAGCACCAATCAATTAAAGACACACAAGGCACAAGCTCCACCCCCTAATTTCTCACATGAATCAATCAGGAGAACATATGGTACAAGTTCTGCCCCCAACTGCCGCCCCACAAGTTTCTCACATGAATCAATCAGATCTCCCTACTGCCAATCAGATCATGGGGACAATGACCTTTGAGGGTCATGATCACTGCCACCAAAAGACTTTAGAAAGGAAGGACTTTAGAAGGATTTTAACCCCTTAGTTTACTAACTACGAATGGGAAGGACAACATAGACAACAAACAATGAATAGATTTCCTTTACATGTATGTTTACATATTGGCATCATTTTTGTGATTGTATTCTTTTAGGACTCAAATGTTTTCTTCTCTTTGATTTTTGGATCATAGTATGACGCTCACTCCTCAAGACTGAGGGTCAGCATCCAGCTCTGTGTTCCCCAAGTACTCCTCTTCCCTTCCACAGTCCAAAGACATATGACTAGGTGGACTGGTGCGTCGTGGGCGACTGGATCACAGGGGGACAGCTGAGACACATCGCCCTTTATACCCGTGTCTATCAGTGTCTCCAAGATATCTAGCCGACCACTTGTGTTCAGATTTTGTTACTGCCTTGGTCACTTCCGCTAGAAGGAACGCACACAACTTTGTTACTCGTAGGGACAATAAGGACGTATTAGCATTTACACTTCGGGGAAGATGGTGGCGCAGGAGGTAATGCTATCGTTCAGCAACCAGCGAATTGTCAGTTCGAGCCTTGGTTCCTCCTGATCCCATCAAAGTGTCCTTGAGCAAGACGCTGAACCCCAAATTGCTCCCGGTGTGCAGATTGGCGCCTTGCATGGCAGCCTCCGCCACCGGTGTGTAAGTGTGGATCGGTGAATGTGAGGCATAAATTGTAAAGTGCTTTGAGTACTCGTAGGAGTAGGAAAGCGCTATATAAATGCAGTCCATTTACCATTTACTACAGGTCTGGGTGATCGGATCACAGTGCGTCTTGCTGTCATTCACGCTTTATTTAGCGCTGTCCGCTTGTGGTCTGATCCACCGAGACGAATTTTAAAATCACGTGTAAATGGGGCCTTAAATGTCCATGTTGTGTGACTAAAAGCATGTGGAACATGTCGTAGGCAGGATGCCAGTCTAAACACAGGGCAAACACTACTGCGATTTCAAAAACCACAGCCCATCTGTGTGTGTTACAGGAATACGCCGAAAAAACGCCCCATTCACGTTTAGTATAATTGAGTATACAAATATAATAAAATACACGAGCAAATTGTATTGAATTGAAAAACTGTAGAAACCCTTGTTTCGCCAGTATGGTTTACTTCCAGATATCGGTCTAAATTAAAGGTTTAAATTAAAGGTGTCAGATTCACCTCGAAACATGTGCGGACAGCTATTACCAGCTTAACCAGCTCGCTCGTTCTTTGCTGTCTTTGACAAATATGTTATAAAATTTCTCTGAGAACAGTCTTATCTTGGAATAATTTCCACCAATTAAAAGTTTTAAAAACATAGCACAGAGTTAAGAAATTCCATAGACAATACTTACGCTAACTTATAAAAAAAGAGGCCAGTGCAGCACAATTTTAGTTGTCTTCAAACGCTGCATAGTATTGCTTTAGGTCATTTTGTGCTGTGAATTCAATCATTGCATTTAATCGCATTCAGTGAGCCTGTTCTTAGGACAACCTTTCGTGCGGAAACCGTTTTGTTGCCATCGTTATAGCGGCTTTTTATGTGCCATATTTACTATGACCAGAGGGTGGCGACAGTGCAGATGTTGCCGGGCGCGAGTCAGAAAACTTGGCTTTAAAAAACATCACGGAGAAGCTAACCTGCTGTTCGTGTTTATGTGTGCATATATACGTGTATAAAAGAGGTCTCCTGGCTGGCGTGGTTTTACAGAAGTAACATCTTGGCGGTAATACATTAAACTCAGATACATTAAACTCAGAAAAGCCAAGATGTATAATCATTTCAACCACTTAAAATTTTATTTTTTGCTTTTTAAGCTACCATATCCTATGTGATTTTAATATCTAGCTTGTATATATTTAACCACATACAGAGATGAATACTTTCTCAAAGTGCATCAGTACCCTTGACATACTGGCTAATGAGCAATTCCCTTGGGCAGAGATCCAGGTCTCTGCCAGATGAAACCATGATTTCTTGCAAGAGGTGCAGAGAATCGTGGCCGCTTTGTGTCCAACTTCACTTTCTCCCGCATTAATCGGCAAACAAGGGGCTCAGTGGTGCCAAATCCTGCTAATCATACACAGCCAAACGTATAATCACTGTCTGCAGTGGTGGAGTTTGCTGCTAATTGCTACAGGGGTTTTCCATAATTCCTAAAATTCCACAGCATTATAAGTGATAATTTCACCAAGCAGAAGAGGGTTTTTCTGTTGTACGTGTGCAAGGTGACGGGTGCCCCAGGGTGGGACAAAATCAGGTGATAAATGCTTCTGTCCACCACACCTGTGACTTACTGGCAGTAATATAGGAGTGAGTTCTGAGTTCTCAGTCCTCAGAAACCATGTTCAGCCCCTGACACCTAACCCTATACTCGACTGTAGGTTTTCCCACAATCCATTGTGCCTTTTGTTCTCCTGTGTGGTTCCCTTGTGCTAATCCTGCAATGGCTCTTTTGTTTTTACTCCTCTCCACCCATCTCCACTCCCGTACCCAAACTAAGTCCCTTTTCCTACCTCCCATCCACGTTTCACATGGTTGTGTTTGCCGTTCTGCCTGGAGCAAGTGTTGTTACTTTCTTGCGTTTTGATTCCTTCAGCCAGTACAAAAGTCTAATCATGCGGCTGTAGGATTCCTGAACAGACACAGCCGTCCAAAATCCATACAGCTCTCAGCTAAACTGTTTTCTGGGAACCAACCCCATCATCAACCACAGCGTAAGCAAGTTAACAGCTCATCCAGTACATGACTAAGTATTACCATGTTCATCATAAAAGATTCCTCTCTAAGACTATTCTCATTTCTGGTGAAAGAATGAACATTTCATAAAGTGGAATATCTCCATAAGAAACGTCAACAAAAACGCTGTTACACTAAATTATAAGTTTATAAAGAGAACAACAAGAGTTTCTTCTTGAACAAACAAGCAATCAGAAAACCAAGCAAGATACAAACTATAATGAATCCTGTGCCCTTAGATACTGCTGGGACAAACAGGGCTCCGTTACACCAAATTTCGTTAGTATTTTGCTGGAGTCAGCAGTCGAAATTATTCCTCAGAAACAATGCAAAACGGCTTCTCCGTTAAAACATATGTTATGTAAACTAAAGAGGACAAATTCCAGTGACCACGTGGCCATCTTTCCGTTAATCAGATTACAGTGACTCATTGCGCCTCATGATTATTAAATCACTGTGTACCTCACTGCAGTCCTATCACTGAACCGCCTTCATTCCCCACACTCCTGGATTCTGCTAAAAAACTTTGACACTTATATATTTGGAATCAATCTGACATTTGTATATGACGGGTGGCACGGTGGTGCAGTTGGTGCCACTGTAATCTCACACCCCCAGCAGTGTTGCCAACCCCCGCTCTGCATGTGGAGGAAGATCCACCCCCACCCGCCACAGCCACACAATGGCACTTTCCTACGAAAGCAGAAAAAGGAAATTTACAGAGTGAATATTTCTAAAAGCATTTATTTATAAAGTATGCAGTAGTAAAGTATACAGTAGTAAAGTATACAGTAGTAAGGTATGCAGTAGTAAAGTATGCAGTACACTTTCTAAAGTGCCAGGGAGGCAGGCATAACACTGCCCCCCCACACACACAAAGCCCTATCACAGGAGTGGGGGCACTCTGGGAGCCAATCAGCTTTCAGCTTTCCTGCTATAGGGGCGAATCAGCTTTCAGCTTTCCTGCTATGGATTCCTAAGAAATCTTTCAGCAATCTGTAGGGGAGGAATGAAACATGAAGAGCCCCAAGCCTAACAGATGCAGGCACTTTTGGCTGAGCGTGCAGCTTAGCAGGCTGTCTCTGCAGTGCAGCTGTGTTTTCAGTGTGCACTGGCGTCCGGTTATGGTATATTATGCAGTGATATGATTAAATTATGCAGTAAGAAGCTGGACAGATCTTAGCTGCAGTGAGGCCAATGGGATCCCCACGGCTGCATTCATGCCAGTCTTCAAATACATAATTATGTGGGAGGATCTAAATGGGAATGATGTGACATCCCAGAGGCCTATCTGCCACTCCCACTCTGCAGATGGTGGTGCTACGTCCCAGAGGCCTATCTGCCACTCCCACTCTGCAGATGGTGGTGCTACGTCCCAGAGGTCTATTTGCCACTCCCACCCTGTGGATGGTGGTGCTACGTCCCAGAGGCCTATCTGCCACGGCCACCCTGTAGATGGTGCTGCTACGTCCCAGAGGCCTATCTGCCACTCCCACCCTGTAGATGGTGGTGCTACGTCCCAGAGGCCTATCTGCCACTCCCACCCTGCAGATGGTGGTGCTACGTCCCAGAGGCCTATCTGCCACGGCCACCCTGCAGATGGTGGTGCTACGTCCCAGAGGCCTATCTGCCACTCCCACCCTGTAGATGGTGGTGCTACGTCCCAGAGGCCTATCTGCCACGGCCACCCTGCAGATGGTGGTGCTACGTCCCTGAGGCCTATCTGCCCTGCAGTCTGACCAAAAACAGCTTTGCAGGCTGCTCCACCTGATATAATTCATCATTGCTCTTCTTACACTGTCCTCTACAAAGTTACCTATTTTTCCAATTTTTCCAACCATTAACCAGTCGTCATTTGCCCAGTTCAAGTTTAGTACCGTGGTTAAGGTACAACAACACAAACTCAATCCCATAAATACAGTCACATAAATGGCATTCAATACCATTATTCACCTTGCTAACTGCTGCATAATTGTGCTGTAGTATTATCATAACAAATAATGCTGACATTGCATAATGATGTAACATTACGCTAACGAGTAATATTGGAGTATTATAATACTGTACATGATGTAGGAGTATCGCCATACTGCATGATGATGCTGTAGTATTATCATAACAAATAATGCTGACATTGCATAATGATGTTGTAACATTACGCTAACGAGTAATATTGGAGTATTATAATACTGTACATGATGTAGGAGTATCGCCATACTGCATGATGATGCTGTAGTATTATCTTAACAGAATAGGCGGGCATAGTCTCACACCTGCACATGCATGATGATGCTGTAGTATTATCTTAACAGAATAGGCGGGCATAGTCTCACACCTGCACATGCATGATGATGCTGTAGTATTATCTTAACAGAATAGGCGGGCATAGTCTCACACCTGCACATGCATGATGATGCTGAAACGTTAGCATACGTAACACAACTTATCACAGGTCTCAGAACACATTTACAGACAACTCAGAGTGCAAGGCAAACGAGACCCAGTCATATTTACAACTCAACAATACTAATATGCATCCGGCCATAATTTACCCTTTTTCATTTTCTGTTGCCCTCGGGTATAAGACTAAGCTGCTATCAGTTACCACTTAAAATGAAGATATTCTAGTTCATTTTAGCCCATCCAATCACAACCTTGGTCCACTACCTGGACAACTGCCAACCAATCACAGACTTTTTTTTATTATTATAAATAGTTAGGAAGCAAGCCAGAACATTTTCTATGATGCACTTTTGAATGGCGCAACCATTACAGTGAGGTGACTCAGAGCTGAAACCAGGGCCCATATCCCATAATACTTTTAACATCCTATATTCAAATAGCTATTTTATATTTAAACATTTTAGCTATTATTATAGCAATTAAATATGATGATAACATTATCTTCTTTCACATCACATTAATTTTAAATTCTCCATATTATGGAGTAAAACCCTACTGCGCTACATAACGTGTTAAAAATACTATATTGAATATTATGATATTACATATATTTTTAATTTTGGGGCTAAACATTACTTTTTTAAACAGTCCCATTACACCATGGTGGCATGAACACAAACGCCTGAACATGTAAGCATTGTTACACAATCACAGTGGTTCACACAGATAATGAATGAGACATCAAGCACATACCTGTTCAAACTTCCGCAGAGTGTGTGGCTGGAGAGGAGGCCCTTTCTCCGTCTCGTCGCTCAGCAGTTCTGTGAAACCAGGAACGAATGGTCTTGCTTACATTTTTGCTAATTATTAAGCAGTTAACTTCACATGACCTAAAATATATTAAGAGATCAGAGTGCGAAGTCCAAGAAGAGCATGGCAAATCTGGATAAAACAGAAGCATGCGATGATCCGATATTGATCTGTGCCTGTGCTGATTGTATGTGAAGCGATTTGTTAAAATCTGACTTATGGACTGAACCTCCTGGAGGCATGAACACCATGGACACTGATTGGCAGATTGCGGATAGTTCCTCAAAAGCAAAAACTTCTGTGAAAAATACCAGTAGAACCACACATGTAGTACTTTGCTTTTTTAGTGGGTTCCCTTAAGCCAGCGGTGGCCGGTCTTATCCGCAAAGGGCCGGTGTGTGTGCAGGTTTTTGGGGTAACCTGTAGATCAGCTGTTCAAACGCAGGTATGAGGACTCCTCAGCCAATCAGTCCTCTAATTAGTAATATAATTAGGCAGCTGCAGCGAAAACCCGCACACACACAGCGGCCCTTTGCGGATAAGACTGGCCACCCCTGCCTTAAGCCAAGAATCAGCTGAATTTGCAATCAATCAAAAACCTTTAACTGTTAAAAACATTAGCTGAAACGAATTAAAGTTTACTTGAATGTTGCAGCATGGTGCTGTAAGGCTTGTTACGGCCTGCCCAGTGTTGACAAAAGACAAAACATACTTAAAGCAGCATTAATTCACCTAAAGCTGCAATATTATAAATAATATGAATGCAAACCAGAGACCACTGTGATGTGAATATAACTGGAAGTAAATGACCCAAAACAAGGAACTATTATATATGTGTACTAAAGCGAGGTGGGTTACTGAATATTCATCAAAGGAACAGAGGTGCATTATGGGAGATATTTCGCTCTCACCTGTCATGTGGCAGTTGTTCCTCAGCACATCTTCCCGGTTATCCACATAATCCCTACAATACAAACATTTGTAAGCAGCAGTCCTCTGGATGTAACTCATATGACTTCTGAACATCCTCTCCTGAGCGCATGACGCTGACATGGCGACAAATGCACAGCCACCTGACCTTGTGATTCGTCCCTTTCTCTGTGTTACAGCCATAAAATGCGTCCCGAGCTCCTCGTACATGACAGTGAGCCTTTTCACCTCAAAGATTATAGGTCTGTTCTACCAGAATTCGACTTTGCGGTCTGTGCTGCCAAACCCTTCGGACTATGCAGTCAAAAGTAACTGCACATTTGTACGGTCAGTTTCTTTCCATGTGTACACGCTTGCGCAAGAAGACAGTCATCCTCACATGGGCCGCCGCTGCAGCGACCAGCTGAGATCTTTCTGAGAATATTTTAGGAAATAATGCCCTTCATGGGAGATTTTCCTGAAGAAACACAACACTGACATAATACAGAGACACACCAGTGATACTACAGTCACAATTTTAATTTATCTTGGTATACCCTAACATTTTGGTTTTTGTTATGTCATGCACTTTAATACCATATTGTTGCTTCAAGGCGTCATAAGTAGGATTTTTAATGACATCATGGATGAAAATAGAGGATCACACTTTCATTACATTCGTTATTCAAATAGCCACCTTCGTCCAAAAACAGCTCGAGGCCGCTAGTATCCAGGGCAGGTTTCTTTCGCATAATGTTTGCCCAGTTCTTGAAATGAGACGGCAGAGGCTCTGTCGCAAAGACCTGTCTTTAGCGGTCCGGCGGGGGGAGAGCGAAGCAGCCCCCAGCCGGCGGAGGTGGAGAATGTCAGCCCACCGGGCCACGCGCGTCCCATGCGTGGGAGTGACAGGGTGTGGCGACAGGGGTGGGGCTCAATGTGGAGCAGGAGCGGCTGCATGCCGTCCGAGTGCAAAGCGAGGTGCCCAGCATCCCCCCAGGGCCACAACAGCAGGGAAGTTCTTAGCCTTGTTGTTCTACTTTCTGAAGCTCAGCAGGGGAGTCCTTCTATAGTCCCAAAAATCTGCATGACCAAGAAGTAGAGGGCGGTGGGGGAGGTACACCCCCAGCCAGAGCACTCAAACACAACCGGTCACCCAAAGGTACACCTGCTGTGACTAAAGTATGGCTGATTTCCCCAAACCCGGTGCAGAGGTCACACTAAATACAGAATGATCTCCTCCTAAACCACATGAATATGACCACACACACTAGGTTTTGTTGACTTACAAAGGGGCAGTAAATTTCTGAAAGCTTTCCAGAAACTTTCCCTTCCATGGGAAGTTAAGCTGGGGGGAATTTTAGACATATTCCAAGTTGTAAACTTCCCATGGGAATTACTGGGAATATATGGGAATTAAGTAACAATTCCCAGAATTTTGCAACCCTACATGCAAAGACAAATACAGCTTCCCACACTATGACTCTGCAAACGTCTGAAAGTTGTATGTTGCTTTCTTCAACACAAATGAAATGAAAAACAAACCAAAGAACTTACAGTAATAATTAAAGCACATGTGATCTTTGACAAACTTCAGATGGACCAGCCCAAACATAATATAAAACCCAAACACCATTTTATGGACCCTTCCCAAACGTTTTAATTTAGATCCTGTTGTCGGTGCTCTTCCCAAACAAAAACCCAGAGCACTGCCTAACCGTACACACCTCAGTCAATTTGACGGCCATTCGCTAAGGAATTTATTACTTGTCTCTCTGAGGACTTACCTTCCCCTGTACAAAAAGCCACTCATCTTCCGGTCCTAACCTGCACGCACGGTGAAATAATCTCCAGCTCTCCACAAGAGGGACATCTGCCAACTCCAACTGGATGGACACTCCTCTTCATAAATACGACTTGGGAGCACCAGCACGAGGTCACGGGCTTCTCAGACGGAGCCAAGGGCAGAGAGTCGACGTGGCGGGCGACCGACTACGGAGCGTCTCAGCGGCAGTGAGACCAGCCACAAAGGTGCTTTATGAAAGGCGGTTCTGTTCCAGCGAGCCAAGTCAACCGACTCTGTGTGTGTGTGTGCTCACGCTTCCTGGCTAGGCTTGGGCTACCCCTTTTTTTCAGTCGGTTCGCTATGCAATCCTGATGGTTTTCTTGAAGGTGGAGCTGGGAGAAGACGCCTGACTGGAAGCCACAGGTTCAGGCTTGCCCGTTGGATCGAAAACAAAGACTTCACAGGTAGACCTACACTACTTCCTTTTTCAAAGTTCTGCTTTAAACGGCGTGCAATTACTTTAAATAAAATCCTTTTGCAGGAACAAAGAACAGCTATAAAGATATTTCACACTTCATATAGACAACCCACAGAATGATGAGTCAACAGCATAGAAGCTTTAAAGAAATACACCCCACATTCTGTCCAGTCAAACCTTAATTCTCGATCATACTCATACACAAAAATTGTTACAATTCTTTCAGTGACTTCACTGAGAGCTGTGAACCTTAATCCTCACCTGGGTGACAAAATCCAAGAAATTCTCAAATGACATGCCCTGGGCCCTATTTCAACTTAAAGTGCTTGTATTGCATGAAATTAATAAAAAGAATTGCTTTTCTACAACTGTTGCACACCTCAAAGGCAAAATTTCAATGCACAGAAATTGGCCTATACAGCTTACAGCATTTTTACCGAAATGCAGATTTTTTTCTGAGACAATAGACCATAAAATAACAATAAGGACATTAAAGAGAACAGTCCCGTATAGTGAAATTCCATTCAGAAAAGGTAATGGCCGATTATAATTTTTCTTATGACCTGAACTTTGCAAACTCCTTGCTTTCTAAGACACAACTGCATAAGAAGTCAAGCCAAATTATTAAATCATTCGGAGTAATAATAATAATGAATTTCCATAATGAATTGTCAGAGTAAATGATGTAACTGTTTTACGCAATATTTTTCCCAAAGCTACACCAGAAACTCTTCCCGTCACTGCAAATAAGCAGAAACATATTCGCTTGAGCCCCACATTATCTCTATTCCACAATACAAAAACAGCAGCTCTACACTCCTACTACACTCCATAGCAAGTAATTAACGAGAAACGTTAAAGGCGTCTGGAATTCAAAGGAATTAAAGGGGAGAGGCTGTGGACGACTCAGCCGGTTGGCTGCAGAACCTTGGGTGTGACAGGCAAACAATCATCTCATGATCAGCAGATTCACGTCAACAAGAGAGAAGTACCATTGCACAGATGGGGGTGAAAATAAGACAGAGTGTGGCTTAATGGCTTAATTACAAGATGCATCTTAATCAAGATGCATAATCACCAAAGACTTTAAAGGCACTTCAGACTGTTGGTGTTGTTTAACGGCAAAAGACGTGTTTACTCCTGACTGCATGCATGTAAATATGAAAGCCTGACTGTTATACTACTTATTATAAACAATTTTAATATTATAGGACATTTATTGTTTTACTTCATTTTCAGTCAGATTGGTGTTTGGTGTTTTCCTGCATTAACAAAGACATGATCAGTGGCCTGTACTACGATGCGGGGTTACTGTTTTATCGGGGTGACTTGTCGGATTTAAGGTAGTCTGGGCAAAATGTAAGCGAACGAATATGAAGTCCATTTGAATTGTGGTACCTTAAATCCGACAAGTTACCCCGATAAGCCAGTAACCCCGCTTTGTAGTACAGGACACGGGAGTACAAAAAAAAACATAAGAACATAAGAAATTTACAAACGAGAGGGGGCCATTCGGCCCATCAAGCTCGTTTGATGTAGATGGATTAGTGAACCAGTAAGCAAGGCAAATGTTGACTAACAACCTGACTTAATCACCAGGTTAGCAGGTCCCCTTGGGCGATGAGGTTTGCGTAACTGCCCTCTCTGCACATCACGAGAGGTTACTGCAGTAGCTCTATAGAACAAGGTGGTTTCCTTCTCCAGTACACACCCAACATGCCTGCAACATACACTGGCGAACTTTCAACCATGTACACACAGTCCATTCTCTCCTACAGCCGTTTCATACTCGTCTGTTTCACTCTCCCTTCCTTTAATGAAATACTAATGCCATTAATAACACCTAGTAACTAGTATGAACTACCCGTGTTTTGGAAAATCTATGTCTACCTATCACATCTAATAAACAAGCCCCACAACTATAGTTTCACCTTATCTTAATTCATGTGGTAAAATGCCCTCCTTACTGAAAACAAACAAAAAAATCATATATAGATAATTACTGGCCATTAAAAAAACTGCTTTGTGAAATGGTCAGAAAAACACTGTAGGGTGAAACGCTTAATATACCCAGGATTAATTTTATGACACCTGAATTACTGAAATAATACTGAAACTCAAATGTTATAGACTTGTAATTAAATAAAACATATTCTAAAGCAGAGAAATTTTTGGACATATTGTGCCCAACACCAGGTTTTCCTGGTCCTGTTCCTCCTCCGTTTACTCCCCGCATTTCTGTGTGATTCACGGACATTTCGCCCGGACTTGTCACTGAGCGTAGGAGTTGTGACCCTGTAATTCCCCAGACAGCTGTTTGAATTTGCTCAGCTGCCGGCCCAGTAGCGGGGCTGCCGGGTCCGAAGGTGTAAAAACAGCGTAAAGCCTCCGCTCAGGAAACGCACGCGCACAAAAGCAAACAAAAATATCCTCTTCATTGACAACACAGATAAATGCAACTAATATAGTTTATTAGTATCCTGGTATTGAGGCAATCTGCCTTGAACTAAGTGGGTTAATTAATATCACGCTGCCTTGTGTTAGATTTATATTTTCTAATTATAAAAAGATAACAGTGGCGATGAATGATGTACTCCAACACAGAGATTCAAAAATCCTGAATGAGTAGATAAAAATTTGAAAAGCTCTATAAATTCCAAGACATTTATGTTCTCAGAAAGCATCCAGACCAGTTGTCTGGGCGAGAGTTTATTTATCGTTTGGATAACAGCTAGCTGGGTGGTCAAAGTACATGCTGATAGTTATTTACCTTGGTATACAGCTGACACTGCATTTTCATCAAGCGCCTAAAATGCTGTTAATCCTCTCTACGACTGATTATGTTTTGTTCGAGGTGAAAACGTGGAATGGGAATGCTTAGTAGTGTATTATTTATTTACATCGATTATCTGATGTAAGACGCCCCCTATGGTGGTAATTAGAGAGTATTTAACATCGGGTTCACGCCCTCAGTTCTGGTTGTCTAATATTACTGTGATTTTTTTTGCTGTGATTTTACTACATCCCATTTCTTGTTTTCATTAGAATAATTCTGGGTTGAGCTTTTAGATTACTGCACATCCACACTATTTCTAAATTGGTTCATTCCCCCTGTCACCGTGGTCCATCAAATCAAAAACACCATTTTGAAATAGAACATCTATTTATTTTTATTTGAGTCTACGGCATTCGCAAATATTATTACTGCTGAATGAAAATGACATCACCTTATTTTACGACACTGTCACACGATTTGACATTTGCATGATATATATTACGAATTACTGGACATTTTATGGCATTATCAAAAACGCTGCTCCAAAACTGCATCAAAGCCAGTCGTCAGCGCATTTCCTGAGATATTGGGATATTTTGAAACAGACAGGCTTTTAAAAATCTTTTTATATTTTATTCTTAAGGGTGAATATAAATATAAAGGTAAGTGCGGGCTAGCTTTACGGCCCTATCTTTTGCTCTAGCGGTAAACGCATTGCTTTCCGAAGGTTTGCCGGAGATGATAACTGAAACCAACGATGTAACGGAGCAAAATTCCTCTGTAAAGCAACCGTCTTTTTGGATGCACAGCAAATGGCAGTGACTGTAAAGTCCACTGGGAGGACAGTACAGGGCACTGGAAGATGCCCCGCTCCATGTCGTGCATGCATGTTTATGCTGATAGACGCTCGGCAATATGCATACCTCCCCGTTTCTCTCCAGCTCTGCTCTTGAGAAGGAGTCCAGTCCATTACAACAAAATTACAGGGTATCCTGGAAGGAAACCCGAACCCCTTTTATCATCCAGACATGAATCCGCCGGTTCCGTCGGACAGAAGAAAGAGCAGGTCGGCGTATTGCTTCCAGCAGCCTGGCGATTGAGGTCGCGGATGCTGCCTTTCAGCCAAGTGTGGCTGCTGCATTCATTTCACTCCAGCACCCCCCCCTCCGTACAGCATCCAGGTTTCTCACTTAAGTTATCGCTTCTGCGCCTCCGATATCCACCAAATGGGATCCGACAGAACCTCTGAAATCAACGCCGCTCCGCGGTGGAAAATAGCCCGTTTACAGTGAAGCGCATCGGAGGCTTGTCGTGACTTAAGCTTCGGCGGGTCTCCAACACCGCCATTTGTCTTGCTAGTTTGTACCGATTAATATTGTTGCATATATAAGAATATTATGGTATAAGAATATTAAGCTTAATTACCTGATTATAGCAATGCACGGATTGCTTCCTTTAACTTTAAATAATAATAATAATAATAATAATAAAGGTACAGTACTATAAATAAAACAAATGTTTTCACAACTACTGTAGTAAAATGTACCCGAGAACAGTGATAGCAATCGAAGCTCTGGTGGTTAGGGTGCTGTGCCCATTACCAGAAGGTCACCAGTTTAAGTCCCATGACTGGCAGGGTGATGTCATCGTAGGGCCCCTTAGGAAGGACAGACTGATGTCACCGTTGGGTCCTTGAGCATGGCTCTTCACTCCGATTAATTCAAGGACAGATTGATCCTGCTACTTGACCCTCACTATGTCGCTTTGCGCAAAAGAGGCAGCTGAATAAATATATGCAAAATCTTCACCAAAAAGAAAAGAAAATCTCATTAATGGAGACTAATAAGGACATTGAGTCAACTTGCTATTCTGACCAAGTGGTCCTGGGTTGGGTTTTCCTCTTTGCCAAGAATCACTTCAATACATTTCCATCAGTACATTTCCATCAGTACATTTCCATCAGTGCACTCGGAGGCAACTCGTCAGCAGCTTAATAAATAACAAACAGGACCTGGTTTAAATAAGCCTGGATCAATTTACTCTCCCCAAAACTGATCAAAAATTAGTGGATTTGGGAATTTTTATACACTAAGAAACATACATTACAATTACAATAAGTTATGCAAAAATTTTGCTAGATTGCAGAATTGCTGACCACAAACAATTTGACAAAATGACAGACTTGTTTTATATGCATAATTTTATTTGCAACATTTTGTCATAAAGGTGGTTAAATTATACTGGTTTGAGACAAGTGATGCATGAATATATGAAATCCTTTATTGATGCAGTTGGATGCTTAGTATCAAAGGAAAGATGTTACATTGCTGAGCTGACATCAGTAGGGTGGTTGTTATGTAAGGGTAAACGGCAGTCAAGGTGATTATCACCAGGTTGTTGTCTTGGGGGGGTCATCTGCTTATGATCCCAATGAATATTATTACACTTCTCAAACCTTCAAGTAGTTATCAAATAAGTATAATGATAATTTTTCAAATTGTATTGCAGGAATTACAAAAGAAAACCTGACCCCAATTGGAGGATACTGGCATCCGAAAGAGGGCCTGAGGCATTCTGTGTACATTCTGTGTAGACAGCCAGGAGTCATCAATGAAGAGCTTGATCTCAAACGCAAGGTCTGTCGAACCCACTTTAGATACCACCCTGCTCATAAACACCTTGTATAACACAATGTGCTCCGTTGCCTCCCATGATCTCCCAACGCATCACAGCCTATAGTATAGTGTAGTATAGTATAGTATAATATACATACTGTCAAAGCTTTATTGGTACATACATTCAGATGCATTACCTCGCATCAAAGAATTCTTTAATTATGAATTTGAGAATTTCAGCTGTAAATTTACTGGGATTTCGAGAAAGTTTCCCTACAGCAAAAATCCAACAAACTACTTAGGATTAGCTACTGTAAGGTGGGCTCAGCCCCCGCCCTAAAACGTAGCATGAGCCATGGGATTTAACGGTGGATTGGGGGAGGCTCTGTTGCTTGGAAGTAAAGGTCAGTAATTCCAGCTTACAAACAAGCTTGTGATTGGGTAGGGCGAGCTCATCCTGGCTCCCCAGAGCTGGTCCTGCTGTATGGTGACAAAAATGTCACTTCGAGCCTCTTCATCTGTAGGTAGGTGACAAAAAAATGAACCATCCTGGCAAACAAAGGACAGCAAGGGACAGCAAGGGACAGCACTGAAATGGAAGCAAGGGGCTGGAAGCTTTACTTTTGCAGCTTGGTCCATGACATTTTTGCAGTTGCTGCCTTTCTGTTCGTTTTGCCCAGCCGGGCCTTTTCTCTCTGGTGTATTTCTGAATTGTCACAGACTGGATCTTTTCACTTATTACCAGAGGTGGAAAGTTCAGGTCCAGGACGCACAAATCCTGACCAAGCTATTGTTTCAACTAACCAGTTGAGTACTCTATGCCTGCAACTCTTTAGATTCAGCTAGTTGGTTGAAACAAAATTTTGGTCTGGATTTCTACTTTCAGGACCTGATCTTTCCACCTCTGCTTATTACCCATCCTCTGTAAACTGTAGCCTCTGTAATGTGTAGAAATCCCATAATGGTGGCTGTTTCTGAGAGACATAAACAATCATAACACGTTTAAAATCATGCATTTCCCATTCTCACTGTCAAGCAGTAAGTGAACCTCTTGGCCCTGACTCTGAGTCATAGCTAGATAGCCCCGTCAGTCTGCACTGGGTCCACTGGGTCCGGAATAGCTCTTCTGGGAGCTGACCAGGTGCATGACCAAAGCCACTCAACTGACTCCTATCAATCCAAAGGAGCAGTTGCTCTACTTGTCCAGTGCCTGTAAAACTGCTCCCATTCTGAGGGTCGTGACCGTGGATGTGTCAGAAGGGGTTAAAGCACCACCATGATCCACAGAGCTATGTTGTATGGAGGTCAGGGTAGGGCTATCTTGGCAAACGTTTGTATGAGAAGAGGCTAGTCATACTGCCATCCAAAAAATACTACCCACTAAAAAGCTTTTTCTCTGCCTAGAATAGGGTTATCTGGGCTATCTATTTAACTTGGCTACACTGAGCCATCGCCACCCATTACTCAGGCGTGGAAGCAACCAGCTTAGTGAAAACCAATCATATAGAGGCGAGTCATATATCATCATGGTACAATACATGCTTATTATAACCAGTGGCACACATTTTCCAGCCTGGAAGTACAGCAAAGGTTACTGACTACCAGACTGTAGATGCCAACCACCAACACAATCTGGCAGGGTGCACTTCCTGTTTTTCCGTACCCCCATAAAGCATGCTCAGTCTTAGGGGGGTGGTATTTGGCGAAGTGGGTGTGTGCAGTCAAAAGGTTGTTGGTTTGAATCCCTGCATTGGCATTGAGATTTCACTTGTGGGTGCTTGAACAAGGCTCATTACCCCCAGTTGCTTTCTCAAAAATAAAAAATCTGCATCACTCTGCAGAAAAGCAACTGCTAAATAAATACTTAATGGCACCGGATGATCGTCTGCAGCTCTTGCTACAGCGCTGCTTTGTTTCGTCCAGCCATTAGTCAGTAGTTTCATGCATGTGACAGTGCTGTAACTCATACTCCTTTATCACCCAGTTTGAGTCAAAAGGAAAATACTGTGTATTCTAACGGCTACATGGGGTTCATTATTTAACTAGCAGATGCTCTTATTAAAAGCAGTGCACACTTTTGAAGAATCGGGGTCAGACAGTCCCTGGAGCAGCTGGACGTTAAGGGACCTGCTCAAGGGCCCAAACGTGAAGCCACTCTGCTGACCCAGGGACCATGTCAGTGTTAGGGAGCCTGACTCCAGGGAGCCTGACCCCAGGGAGCCTGACCCCAGGGAGCCTGACCCCAGGGTCGCACAGCTCGCCTTGAAGTAAAATGTAGCCCACAGGGGATCAGCCCTTCAACCTTAGCGTTATTAGCGCTACGCTTTAATCAACTGAGTTCACCAGATTTACGGAGCACATTTGCATCTTACGTACCACTAGATACTGTTCCCTATGGCACACTGGATGTTTGTGTTGGTCCAATCACATTTTAGCAGACTTTGCATTTCTGTTTACAATTTTTCTGGCTGCTCTGTGTATGTGTGGTCATGTTAATTATGTGACAAAAACATGTTATTTTGACCTTGTGGAGATATCTTTTGGTTCCTACAGGGGGATTCTATAAAATATCTATTAAAAAAAATCTCTGACTGCAATCAAAAAAGTAAAAATGCCAAAAGTCTTGTATTTTGTTTGGTTACTTATAATTAAGGTTAGGGCTGAGCAGGGGTTAAGGCTGTCATAACTGGAATTAGGGTTTTTTCCATAGATATTAATAGGTCCCCATTTAGGTACGCCAACGTGCCTGTGTCCATGTTTTTATACTTTTATCGCCATCTAGTGGTACAACTAAAGCCTGCATCCTTTAGAGATCAGTGGTCATTGTTAACACAACACAGCACGCAACAACGAAGCGTGTTCTCTGCATTTAACCCATATGCGCCTTTCGTGACATAGCAGGGGGCAGCTAATTCAGCGCCCGGGGAGCAATGCTTGGGGACAGTATCTCGCTCAAGGTACCTCAGTGGTGCCTTGCTGGGCGGGGATTTGAACCTGCAATCTTTCGATTACAAGTGCACTTCCCTAACCATCAAGCCACCACTGCCCACAATTATCAAATCGACGGATAAGTGAATTTATCAAATTCCCTTAAATGTTCTGTGAGTAGTTCAATCTGTTTTCCCTGGTAAGCCACAGTATTTGAGGGTCTTCCAGCACTTTCAATTATGAGCATGCCAGAGAAATGAGACTGAAAGTTAAGCCAAATCAAGGGAAATAATTAGTGCATACAAGACCTTAAACACTGTATAATGAAAAGCAGCATGAAATACAGTACTGAGTAACTCCCTGTTTTGAATAAACTGTGTCAGCTGGCAGGTGAAAAAACAAGCAAAGAACTTAACCATTTAGTGAATGAAGTATCCCAGCTGAAGTATGTAGCTTTTACGCAGAATTTCAGATTATTTATGTAGGTTAATGTCATATTAATAAAGATTCGAGATTTAAGAACTTATGAAGGTCTATTTACGATGGTATAAAATCACAGGAAATGTTTTACAATTATATATTTTTACTTAGGCATTGCAAAAAGTGTTACATCATGGTGGTTCAGTGGGTAGCGATATAGCCGCCCACCTCCAGGAATAGAGGCTCACTTCCCGCCCACAGCTCTGAGCCATGGAGTCTCTGTATTCCTTGGCATCTTATCCAGGGCGTCCGTCATGCTGTGCTTCCTGGAAAAGGCTTGGGCTCACTGTGACCCAGTACTTGATAAGCGGATATGGAAGATGGATGGAGATACATTGTTGCAGACAAATATTTACCAAATAAAGATTCATTGATCATTCAGTTGCCTAATGGTTCATGGGCCAAGGGCTGTATATCATTAATTCATTAGCTGCTTCACTGACAAATGTATCTCTGAACAATTTGATCTAAGTGAAATTAAAAGCTCAGGTGGAACCGAACTGGGTTCACAGAGTCGGACCTTGGGACCACACTTGAGAACCACGCTTGAGAACCACAGCAAACCTCATTCATCAGCAGTCACACTGCTGCTTTTTTTGAGGGGTTGTCGCTTGGTTAACCCCTTCAAAATAAACATCCCAGCCCGAGTCCCCTGAGAAGTGCCCCCCCCCTGCATAATGAGCTGTATGAGATACTCGGAACTCGACTTCCCAGTCAAATTATCTCCAGTTACGCCTTAAGCACTAAGGGGGGTCACTTAGGTTCAGGTGTTTTAGAGACCTGGCTGCCCCCTTTCCTTACTCTAGAATAAACATATTTCCTTTTGGGGGGGGTGTAATAACCAAGGCTCTTTCATCACCAGAACCCTAATCAGTCTCCGATCTGGTCGAAAGCGCCATGACAACCCCGCTGTATTTTGGCGCTTTTTGCTTGTTTGAATGAATATTTCCTCCGGCTGGGTTAACTGACACATCTCTCTGCTGCCCCTCCTCCAGGGGATAGGTACTGGAGCCCATCCCACAGTGAAGTCTGGAGCCACGCTCACGAAGGGAAATGTGCCACATTCCTCTCAGCTCCCCTCGGTGCACCGAGCCCGGATCTACTGAAGCCTACATTGTCCGTCCCCGCATGCCGCCGCCGCTTCACCGGGGCCTGGTGCCGTGACTCCATCCTGCAAAGAAACCCGCTTTGGAAGAGTGGCCGGTGTGGGCTGAACCGCACACAAACAGCAGCAGAGGACGTGCTCTGAGATGCCTCAGAAGGCGGCCTGCATGTTTGTTTCTCTAATATTATATTTACAAACTTTAATATATCAGCAAGAAACATTTTGAGCTGTTTGCTGTTTTTGCCGCAGCTGGTAAGGGGCTGCAGTGTGAAGTAGCAGTGGAGTTCTTATTGCTCAGGTATCTGGAAGTATTGCTATTGTACCCTTAAGTGAAGCACTTAAGCTGTTACATAGTTGCCTGCTATCAAAGAGCATGGTCAGGGATGATCCACAGAGTGGCTTGGCAACAAAGGGGAGACTTAATATAAACAGAACTGGGAACAAAAAGTGACAGGGGCCGTACTTTGCTCAGGGTACTTCAGCGGCGCCTTGCCGGTCAGGGATTCAAACCGGCAATCTTTCAAATATAAGTGCGCTTCCCTAACCATCAAGCCACCACAGAGACATATAAACACAGCAAAACCCATGACAGTAGGGATAGACTGATCCCAGTTGCCCATTTTGCCTGTTCAGTCAAGCAACGTTCTGGGGAATATGGGAAAACACGCTAGGGACACAAGTGGGTGTTTGACCTACAGAAACACAAAGGAAAGGACAAGATGGCTAGCGACACCTGCTGCCAGAACGGGGAGACCACAGACAAAGAAGGGACTGGTCCTAAAACCAGCCAAGGAGTAAACTGAGAAATTTGACATCTGAAGGGTAAAGTTAGAGCTTAGAAATATATATAAAAAAAAAATAAACATGCAATTAAAAATACCGCTATACCAGACCAAAAACAACTTTAACTCGAACAAAGTTCAAGAAATATCATTTTAGTATAAACCCACCATTAAGAGTTTTGCAAACCAGTTCAACATGACAAATGACAGATAGCCCTCGACTAAAATATTAATGCCAGAGCATGATTTGAATCACAAGGTTTATAAATTTATAATTTCAGGAAATTTCAACAAACATGACATGAAATGGAATATTGTGGCGTAACTGATGCCTGAACAGAAGTTATTTTCAAGGCATGGAGTTTTCCAGAGAAAAAAAAGATGCAATTTGGCCCCATATTAAACACAGTACAGTGGAAGTTTTCATTTGCTAGTCGAGTCGCTTGTGGTTGGCTTTAACCCAAATAAAACCAGCAACTGTCATTCATTTTTCTCTGTAAATTTAAAAGTAAATTTGTAATAAGTTATCTTAAACTGCTTTCCATGTAGCATTCATAAAGATTCTGAATTGGACATAACTTTGACCGCTGAGGGGAATTTTGCATCTGAGATCACACAGAGCATTTGGTCCAGTGAGTGTGAGTTCTGTCCATCTATGCTGTCCATTTCAGTCTCTTATTATAAGAGTAAATGACATCCAGAAATGATTTAAGCAAGGTTATTGCAGCTGACAGATGTGTCACAAACCTCAGTCAGAGTTTACGTGAGCAGGTAAAAGCATTCCTAAATGTCAATATTTGTTCAGTCATCTTTTAGAGGTCGGACAGGAGTTTCCGTTATATGCATTTATTCATACACCCTCAGTGAAGGATTTTTCTCCTTATTTTTCTACAGATGATTAGATACAATCTGATCAAAAATCAATTTGTAAATGTTGCATTTTAGTTTGAAAGACTTTTTACTACCTAGCAGAGAGACTGGGACAACTAAAGTTAATAACAATAGTGACTATTATTATTGTAATTGTTTTTTTTTGTTGTTGTTTATGCATTTGATTTTTAAAATAATGTTAAAATATATTTTTATTTGGTGTTTTAATATCCTATTAAATACACTACAGAAGGTTCATATTTTTTTATTTGTTATTGGTTACACATACACATCCTACAGATTAGTAGTAAAAATATTTTTCCATTGTAACTTGGTCCATTGAGCTTAAACGTCTACAAAAATGAGGTAAAATTACAGGTTAAAAAAGAAAAGACAAAGAAGAAAATCTTACAGTATACAAAATGTTCATATTATACTAAAAATACAAGCATAGATTGTTTGTAAGGAATGTAGTAATCATGTAGTTAAGCCTTAATCTATGACTTATTTGGGGAAAAACTAAAGCAAGGGAGCAGAATAACCTAAGCACTCAATACTTAAATGAGAGCAAGCAAGTCACACTGGGGGGGGGCACTTTCACAGATTCACAGCCTTCAAAAGAAGGACAGCCAACAACAAAAAGAAGGGCAAGGGAGGTCAAAAGATGACAAGTAATTTGCATATGTCATAGCACAGGGATTGGGTATACATCGACAAAATATCGTATTTTGAACTTTCACATTGTCATCAGTTTGAATATCGTGATTATCATGGACTCGTGGCCAAAACATTGTTTTCCTGCATAATTGAAAGGCACTATTTTAAAACAAAGTCCATAAAGGTATAGGTTTGTTGTTGGTGTAATTTCTCATTATATCTGTCACAAGCTCCATAACTATTAGTAAAACAATTTGGTCATCATAATGAGAAAAACTCAAAAACACCTGTAATGTTTTATTGTTCTATATTCTCTCTCTCTCTCTCTCTCTCTCT
>JAODLC010000036.1:15319510-15334204 GCA_026781145.1 Hippopotamyrus pictus | reverse complement strand
ACAGATATACAGCCTGTGTGTGTGTGTGTGTGTGTGTGTGTGTATATATATCTATGACATTGCTGTCTTGGGATGAGAACTATTCCTGACTTACTTTCTGTTGCGATGTGTGAGTCAGTAAAGTCTACTTGATCCCATCCCTTGAGTGCTGCAGTTCATGTTCCTTCATCTTGTTCCTCATGTTTGAGAAACGCCTTTCTTATATTTCTGACGGTGTGCCTGCTGCCCTCAGATTGTTTGCAGTACAGATACTGCAGCCCAGACGCTCCCCCCCCACACCCCCTCCCCCACGCCTAGACCTTGAGAGATCACCATGAGCTGTGAAACATTGACTGTTTCAAAAAGCCACCTTCCTCGTGGTTTCTGCTCTGCTTTCCCGTTGTCACGCTGGCCGCCGGTGTTGATGTAAACCTGCTTTGGGAATGTTCTGCAGAGCGAGTTTGTGAAAAGCGCTTCTTTTTCCCTCCTCGACTGCAGCACGGAATATTTTCAGTCTTTCGTTTTCACCACACACTGCTAACAGCTGTGCAATATTTCACTCAGTTCCATTGGCGTTTCTTTTTTTTTTCTTCTTTTCTGCTGTTGGATCCAAGGTTGGTCATTAATAAGGTTTCTGTGATCTTATAAATATTTGAGCTTCATCCAAGTGGCTGCCATAGCAAAAAAGTGGCTTTAGAAAAGAAATAAAGGCAAATAAAATATATATCAAGCACAATTAACCGCTTTTTAAAATCCCATCCAGCTTCTTTGGCTGCCATTGGGGAATTTGAGCTTTATGCATCATTGCATTAAGGTTGTCTTTAGTATTTTTAGTCTTTTATTAACTGCCTTATTTCTTTTTAAAAAGGGGGTTAATCTTTTTTTTTCTGGAGAACATCTGGAGAACCTGAGTCATAATAGGGACGTATAACCATTCTCTTTATTTGTGGCAGTTATTGAATGGCAGAGTTCAGCAATACTTTGTGAAATAATTTCAGGATTAGTTCCTGTGTGCTGCGTGTAAAATGATTTTATTCAGCGCTTTGGAAGTTAAGGCAGTGCGAGCCGAACTGCATATTTAAATAAAAGGATAACGGCGATATTCGCGCCAGCACTGGCGTCTCCTCGTTAATGGGCTCCAGATGTGCGGCTGCAGGGAGCCGCCGGTCCGAGGGGACGCTGTCACGGCTGATGGAGGGCCGTGGCCCCCGGTCACTGGCAGCACACATCTGGAAGCACTTCAGGTCTGCCGGCTCAGTCGTGAAAGGTGAGACTCGGCGCTGGGCGCTGTGCGTCAGGGCTTCTCATCCCTGCTCCTGAAATGATTGCACGCAAACCTTAACCCCCCCCCGCCCCCCCCACAACCACCTCAAACATGCACCGCTGGACTTACCTTTGGATCATTTTCTCAGAATTCAGTGACCTTGAGATCATTTCATTTCTACGATATATAGACAGCCAAAGCAAGCTGATCGTCAAAAGCTGATCATCAAAAGCTGATCAGCTGATCGACTGTGAAACCCGCGACAGACAGAAGTTGTATTTGCAGAATGACGATAATGCAGATGCATAAAGGCGTGGTAAGATGTGCAGTCAATCGTGAAAGAAATCCAGAAAAAACGCCTAGTGATTTGGATTGCTGTTCAGTATGAAGCTACTGAAAAGGCCTCATTTGAGTCATAAATTTTACATCTTATTTGCGTAAATTAAGTGCCAACTGGCAGCTGAAATCATTCATTCGTCAGTAAAAATAGCAATGATATTTGCTTTCAGTAAATAAGGTATTGACTCAAACTCTATAAAACCGATTGATACTTTTTCACTGATTGTGGAATATATATTACGGGGGATTAATAATTAGTCTATGACAAGTACAATAATGTAAGGGAAAAGGTGAAGATGGAAATGAATCTATAAATATAATTACATATAATTTTCCTTGGGTTCTTCCTCTGGACACAATTTAGGGAAACATTTATTCAATATATACTCAACAATACACTCAAATTTATTTCCAATGTCTACATATCAGTGTACATGTATAAATATGTGCACATTATTTTTATGAATGAACCTATTTTTTTTCCTTTACTGAGCACATCATTCATCCAGATCAGAGCGGTTTCCGGAGTGAAACCTGATTTGGCATTTCCTTGGGAACGAGGTAATGAAGGGAGAGTGTTCTTGGCCCCCGCGCCCCTGCCGACGCCCAGTCCGGGGGTCAGACGCGGGGGCCTCACGGGTCAGACACGAGCGGCAAAACCAAAGAAGTGTCGGGCAGAGAGATGCTGTTATGGCAGCGATTAAACTTCACTGGGGCACGGGGGCGCCAAAAAAACAAAAACAAGGACTTCCTGCGCATAAAATATTGTTTCCTGCGTAAACACTTAAAAGTTCCGCAGAAATCATTAAACCCCAGCAGAAGGATTTGTGCAACTTTTGTGGGAAAGTCCCTCTTGGCGTAATAAAATCCTTAAGTGGTGTTTGCACAAATTCCTAAACCTGTTAGTTTTCTTTTTTTTGCTTCATCTGCATTACAGAGTCAACTCAAAGTGTCCGCTAGCTGTCAGCGGTCCATGTATAGGGCGCAGGAATACTGTCGGGGGCCTTTTTCACATCAGGGCCTGACGTCCCTCTTTCCGTGTGCCACCGGAGACAGGCTGGCTGCCTGGCCCGTCTCAGGATGGCGTGACATGAAGCAGATGAAAGGCGAGCGGGACCTTATAAAGTCAAGTCCGGACTCTCTATTTCTTAGATGCAGTTAGGGAGACTGTTTCATTAGTCCGGTGTAAAGTTTTAAATTGACATTGTTCGTTATTTGTCAAATACTGAACTTGAATGCTGGACAAATAGGCCACCAGAAAAAATTGGGAAATTTATTTATGGCAATGTAGATAAATCAGCCATGGCTATAAATGAAATGAATCAATAATGATTACTGCCTAATGACTTCATCTATCGATTATAACTATTGCTTAAATATTAATCCCAAAGAGTTCTTCGTTTGCAGGATACATTGCAATGTATTCCCTAGGGGAAATTCATAGGAACGGGATTTTTCCCTAAATATGGAATCACCGTTGCCAGGAATCATCCTGGTGATGATCTTTCAAGAAAGCAACACTTCAGATTTAAACAAAGGTACATCATAGCAACTAATCACCATTTTTCTAAAGAAAATATAACGTTTCTATTGTCCTGTTCCATAGTCTGTAAAACGTTATCATCACCTTTTTGAATACGCTCTAAACTTTAACACATTCCAGTTTGTTGTTTCAACAGCGTTTTATTATTATATAAGATTTTCTGTTACAAATAAAGATAAAATACAAAGAGAAATAGCAACTAGGATTTGGTTTCAAAAGTAATGTTAGCTGGCATTAGTTGAATAGTGTATGTTATATAAATCAAAATGCATTGACGACATTTGCTTGTCAGTGGTATAAAATGGGAAAATAAAACAAAATCAAACAAAATCAAATAATGAAAAGTTTTTATAACTTCCCAGTGTCTGTCCTGGATGAAGCCCACTTTTAGGTTATTCCAGACCCCTGGGAGTTCCTGCTTCTGTGAGGCAGAGTTTTATCGTTAATTCTTACAGGGTGCTGACAGACGAGATGAAGGGCACTATTGTCCAGACGGAAAACCATGGTGATCCGACCGGACGGTCTTCGGAAGCATCATCAGCATGGACGCTGTCTTCTCAGATGGTGCTCACAATAGGACCGTAAGTCTTTTCGTAGCCTTTATCGGGTTGAAGGAAATGATGTCTCACTGCCTTGTCAATGAATTCACTTTTCTTCATCTTAAGCCAATTAAACAAGACAATTTTACACTGGCTAAATAGGATCTACAAGTGATTTTTGGATTTTCAGACTGAAGCATTCCAAAATTTTTTCGCTTTTGACTCGGTCTTCCTCTAACCCACCGGTTGCTCAATAATACAATACATTCATCAATAACATGATGTCCGTCTGGGAGAAGCATCTGCTGTAAATCCCATGGGCTGGCTGGTTACCCGCAGTGTGCCCGTGTGGATCTTCTCGATAAGAATGTCCGAAGGTCCTCCTTGGAGTTCGGGGCTTGCTCATTTGTCCTCAGTTGACTGTGGGCACCTGGTTCAAGCTGTACTCCTTGGCCTTCAGACGGAGGTTGGCGATGCTGTTGGCCATGTTCATCCCCTGGGTGGTGTTGGTGTTGGTACATGTGGGTGGGTAGGTAGCCATAGCGCTGCTATGAAAATAACGACAGCCGTCAAATATTTATATGCGACACGTGCAGGTCAACGAGAGCCGCCAGCAAGGCAGCCGAATAAACGATGCAGGTAAGGAAAAAAATGAAAGAGTACTTGCTTTCATTGGGCAGCATTTTCTGTGGAACTGGCATAGCCGCTCCCCCGGGCATTGGATAGCAGCTTAACAACACATAAATCGCAATGCATGTGTTAGGTCTGCACAAGGACTTGCTTTAGTGATTTCAGATGCCAGGCATGTTTCTGCTCAAGTGGAAATGAAGAAAAACACAGCATGCTCTCATGCCAGCGGAGGCTTCCAACTGACTGACTCCGTCGCTCTTGCCAGGTTAACAGTGTTGTACGTTTTATTTTTCTTTTGCATAGTATTGCTTTAAATCAAACCAGTGTCAAAAGTGGCACAAAAAATCCTGCCCACGCGACATTTCCTGTGTTTGTTAGCGTGTATCGTGTAGCAGAGAACTCCGAGAAGCATAAGCATAAGCATAGCGAGTATCTTAAAGCCAGTTTTCAACACCCACATTCTCAAGGAAATGTATCGACTAACTGCTTGTGGTTGTAGTCATTGTGGGACTTTCCATACAGTTTAGTCCCCGACTGCAGGCTTAGCCCAGTTTTTCACAGACGTGAAAACAGGGAGAAAAAACTGGCATCTGGTACGAGCGAAAATGTGTGAAAGGTGGACGCAAGAAAACAGACGTGATGGAAAGGGAAAGAAGTCACACGTGACAGGAAGATTATGAGACCGTGGGGTGGAATTTGGTTGATGTATTATCAGGAATTGCTTGGTGGGAAATCACCTGTATGGGGAGGCAGTGCCCCAGGACAGGTAATCGTTGGGTCGAGGGGCAGGGCGAGGCACGATCGGCTGTTCCACTGCCGTCACGTCCCCGGAGTACGACTTCAGAAGCGAGGCGTTCTTGCTAGCTAGCATCGCCCGCTCGTTCCGGCGAAACTTAGCACGCCTGTTCTGGAACCACACCTGGAAACCACAGAGAATTCCAGAATCAGCAGTCCCAAAGCTTCTGCTCCACTGATGTCCTCTCTGAATTAATCTCAATCATATTCATGCAACAAAAAATGCCATATTCTCCTGTGGATCTCCTTTGTTTATACTCTTCAAAAACAAGACAGCAGTGTAGTAAGACACGGCGTTCAATCACGTTACGCGCAACAGAAAAACAGCCGATTGTAGGCAGTCCAGCTAAATAAAACCCTTTTTATTAAAGCGAATCCAGTCGGTTCCTCCGGAGGCATAATGTCCTGTAACGTAATGTCCCAGGAATGAACACTCTGAACAGTCTTTCTATCAAAGGCTATGCAATGCTCTGGTAAGTATTAATTGCAGATGTGTGTGTGTGTGCGTGTGTGTTTGTGTTTTTTAACTAGGCATAATCCCGATGCAAAACATTCCTATAGCAACATAAAAGGACGGGCAAACATCCAAAGCCCGGAAACTTCACAGTTAAATCTTGTCAGAAGGAATGGATTGAGATTTAAATAAAGAGTGTTGGTGGTTAACGCATTATTGCATCTACATTAATTGACCATCATAATCTGCTTTAAAATATTCGGCAGAAGTGTTCATTAAATCCACTTAGACGCTCGGTGCTAAGACCTGACCGGCACCTAGACCTGACCGGCACCTAGACCTGGGGATGCGAGGCAGGGGGTACCTGCACACGGGCCTCCGTGAGGTTCACCCTCCGTGCCAGATCTTCCCTGACGAAGGCATCGGG
Organism: Hippopotamyrus pictus; assembly: GCA_026781145.1. Classification (NCBI taxonomy): domain Eukaryota; kingdom Metazoa; phylum Chordata; class Actinopteri; order Osteoglossiformes; family Mormyridae; genus Hippopotamyrus; species Hippopotamyrus pictus. Next base: position 15,328,234 of record JAODLC010000036.1, on the reverse strand, counting down.
GTAGTGCGTCCTCTCGAAGACCCTCTCCAGGGCCTGCAGCTGGCTGCTGTTGAAGGTGGTTCTGTTCCTGCGCTGTTTCCTCTTCTTCTTCTCCTCTGCATTCAGCTGCTCATCTGTGGGCATGAACACAGAAACACAGACACGCACACACACACACACATACACATGCGGGGACAAGACACACGTGCAACACACACACACACACGGACCACAAGCTGAAATGAATGCGAGGTTGCGGAGTCACGCTTTGTTGCACAGGCCGATGCAGCAGGCAAAGCTGAAGTGCCCCCCCCCTTCTTGGCACTGTCCTGCCTGCCTATCTGGTCACTGGTCAGGGGTGTTATACCCCCTCCCAGATACCCTCCCTACCAACATTACCGTATCTCAGGGAAGGTCCTGGGCTCCTCTTTCACAAATGTTACTGCAGCGCCAAATGTCATGTTCTCTGGTTGTGTGCGTCTTTGACTGTCTCGTCCTTTAAAGCTATCAATGATCAAATCGTGTGTATCTCAGAGTATAGCTGAGTTATGTTTATCCCTGCAGCTACTGGGTAGCAAGGATTCCGCATCAGGATATATCAAAACATTTCTGGCTTTATGGCTGTGGTCACCTGGTCATCAGCACCTCCACTGTAGGATTAACCTACTACTTTCATTTGAAAATGTTCTTTTGACCGATGAGCTTAGAAGTGAGTTAACTGGCATATCAGGATCAATAGCTGGAAATATAATATCACATCATTGAACTGTGGGGCCTTGAGTCCACGATATCCCAGCCTGGTCTCAAAACCAGGGAAAACACAATATCAAATGCGATATCCCAGAAACCATGAGGACGGTCGGAGTAGGAGCTTTTGCGAGACTTTTGGAAAAAAAGCGGCTCAGAGTTCTATGTCTGCTCGTGTTTGGCCCACGGCTTTTAGTTTTCGCTTTTAAAATGCATTTTTATGATCAACCAAACCATAGTCTGACCACTGGTGGCCATGGAAAGCTGGGAGTTACACGTTCATTTGAACAAAAGTCTGACATTGAAATTAATATCAAAACAAACAAGTCAATGTTTTATTACAAAGGCTGACAGGGAAAACCCAAAAGAGGAAAAAAGATAACATTTTTTAACATGTTTTTTAGTTTCAGGAGAACCAGGTTAAAATATGTCTGAATTACTAATGCTATACAACTATGCGTGAAATCTCAAAAATAAATAAATAAATAATAAATTAATACAAAAGCGTCAATTCATTAATCAGTTATGATGTGTGACCAAAACGTGCCTGTCACACACACAAGAGAATATCATAAATCCAATTGGCCGTAATGTTACGTAAACTTGCAAAATCACCACCTGATTTTTACCAGTTTTTTTCAGGAGTGAGAATCATTCCAGTCTACGGTAAACACACAAGTCAGCCATCAGGCCTGAAAACAGAGGCACTTTCATCGTAGTTCTTCTCGGTAATAGACCGTAACGTAGAAGTCGGGACACAGACTGAGCCGGGAATCTTGTGGAACGCATCGGTCTTGAACGGCATTTGCAGGTAAACTCTCCGCTGCTAACAGAGGCGCGCTTCATTCTTGTTATCTGCACGGTCACTTTCTCGACCGCAAAACATGCAACACTCCCTGAGGTCTGATTCCCACATAGTGACATGGGCGTATGCAGAGGAACAAATTATATATAATTAGCCATCGAAGGTAATTACTTTTACTGCCTTCTTAACAAACCCGCCTGCGTACTGTACGCCTCCGTGTGTGACAGAATTCTCTGGTTAGACCTGCCGTGGGCAGCGTGAGGGACCCCGCCCGGCTTTTCCCTCTTATTCCTCTTCAACTGCACGATTGTGAGGCCTCATGTGTCTGACCCACCACTGCTCAAAACACCAAAGTTACAGACGTACACCTATCATATAAATGATCAAGTATATTATACACATCTATATACACAATACATGTATAATGTTAATATATATTATTAGGAGAAAGATATTTAGAAATACAAATAAATGTGAAGCGATATTGATTTTTGTGGGCATATCTATTTGATATTCTGTCAATTTTTATATCCCTGAATGACACAGTAATAGTTTCAAACACAATGCAAAATGAATTGAAACCAACTGGTGTATTTTAATTAATTTCTGTTTTATTTAAAAAAAAAAAAAAAAAACCGCAACCTGCTACAAAAGTGAAACATTTTTTTCTGCGTTGTGGCCTACACCTAGCAAATGTATGCCTGTTTATGTGAATACTGCATATTTCTGGTGCGAGGTAAGCATCCTGGGATTGGGTTGCGGTCACCGCGACCCTAAGTGGTTAATCAGTAACTGGAAACGCGCACGGGCATACGAACAATTATTATTATAAATACCTGGCGGAGTGAGTCTTATTGTAGCATAGGCCATGAAACGGTTGTAATACATTTGTCTGGCTTATCAAACGTATTTTGAAAGCATTGCCTTTTCATATCTTGTACGGTTGAGGGCGTTACGAAAGGGAAATATAGGCTAACCGTAATTGTTTTACATACTATACCATCAGAAGACATACGAGCTATTTTTAAATCCGTACAATTTCTCTGTTTGTGCATACGCCCGTACTGTATTTACACATTTCTAATAGAAAGTATTGTTCACGGTATTATTTGTACCTGGAAACGACGAGTTTCTATGCGAAAGGGAGTGTTAGATGTCTATTTTTTCATGATCTGGCGACGGGACACGACGGACGTCCCAAGGACAGCGGATATATCCCCATCGAGGCATTTGCCTGTGAAGTCTGGTGGCACAGCACCCTAAGAGATACATTTATTGTGCACATTAATCACTAGACCAAAGCAAATTAAAATCTGCTGACAGACTATAGATGCGAACTCGGTTTTTTTTTTTTTTTTTTTAATAAATGACAACGGAGGACATGGTACCTCTTCTGGATGGAGTTAACGTCTGCTTTCTATGATAGGGCCTATTATTCATGCGACGTTTCCTTTTCATTTATTCCTGTTTTTAGTTGTTCTTTAATTGTGTATTAATGTACGGGCAGTTGTGCTGGACGCCTTTAAGGCACTTTCACTGGAAATGTGGTAAACTCGCTTTTAAATACTATAAAAACAACAACAGAAAAATATTACAGCCTCCTTCCATTACATATTACGTTAGATTAAATTAAGTTTTATATAATGGGATTTACAACGTGTTTGCAGCGGTAAACAAACGGGCCTAGATGGAACGCAAAGCGAGCTGTAAGTCACTCACACCTTGTCATTATCGCATTAATTAGCCTACACGGTGTTTTTTTTCTTTTTAGGTTAATTAGTACCCACATCTGCTGCCCACTGCAGTGGTGGTAAGTTGGGTGTCGTGTATGCTTCGATATTTCACTTTAAATTTATAATCTTTTGCGTGATATAATACCGGTCTCGCGTTGTAACTTTCACCTTCATCTCCCGTCTATCACGATTTCTGTTGCAGACGAATTGAACTTGTGAGCGGATCTTTGAAAGCCTTAGGACCTACAATATAAATATTCCCAAATCAATTATAAATTTTCTTTAAAAAAGTGTAAATAGACCTATCTTTAGTTAAGTATACACTGAGGCGAATACCGTGGTTAAGCTTTACTGGTATACGTTCTGCGCGTTTAAAAGCCATGTACAGTAGGCCTATATATCTTGTTTTATCTCGTTGCAACGACCGTAGACTGTCTATGAGAGCAGAAAGGCCTTTAAAATATATTAAAAAAAATTAAACTAGAAAGTAAATCTTTTAAAAATTAACCTCAAATAAATTACTTTTTGTGAAGCAATACATAGTCTACCATTCTTTACCTATATATCCTGTGTCGAATCCAAATCTTACCCTTCAACAAAACCAAAAATTAGTAGAACTGGAGAATATATTTCAATATAAATGTCCATACTGCTAATAACTGTAGTTCCATATTAGTAAACACATCTATGAAAACTTAATATATATGCCCATGTATTTTAATTCATATTTCCCATATAACTACATTACAAAATAGTCAGGCCTCTGTAAAATGGACCGTTAGATTTAAATATTACATTGACCGCTGTTTAATCTCATTTTTCAATTATTAGATTGTATTACAGATTTTAACTTCCGATGTAAACACAAGGAAAACAAATACGGACAGCTGATGGAATATTTAATTAGGCTATTTGTTTATTTGGCCCTATGTATTTATGATCATGTCTCCTATAATTAACCTGTAATTAACGCAATTAAACGATAACAAATCACTACACTGAAACGTTATGTCATCAACGTAGATAAAATACTTGCGGTTGAATTTCATGGTGCTTTTAGCCTATATCTTAAATATTATAACCGACTGTAATAATGTAGTTTTTCCTATTATAAATTAAAATGGATGACTGTATTGTGTCCCAGTACTGCTCCATTGCTACCCTTATTATAGCCTATTATGGTTATTTTGGTATTAATATAAATTCTGAGCATATTGTATTTGAAAATTATACCATCTAATATATTTATACAGCTCCTTCGCAAATAATATTTAAGCATAGATTACAAAGCAATCTTATTATGTGTTCGAATGTTAATTGAGGTATTGCATACGGTATAACACGCGTAATAACTGGTTAGCCTATTTCGACATATATGTCTTCATAAACACATCAAAGACGTTTAAAATTCATTTAAAACACCCACAGGCGGTATTTTCTGTTATGCAAATCCTAATTATATTCAAGTTTTTCCTGTACATAACATATAATCGGTCTTTTAAAATCCCTGCATATTTCTCCATTTTTCTTTCAGTTAGGAGTTGCTGATTGATTTAGGAAACTTTTATTTTTAGAAGTCTGATGCGTCAACCGGCGACGTTATATTAACAGGTAAAGAGAAATGTGCGCCAGCGAGAACTTCGTGATGTTCCATGTCCGTTGTCGGGTACAGGTAATCTGTTCCATGCGCGTTACCGATAAAACTAAACATCTCTTCAGCAATTTAAATTAACAGTAGTTTAGGATAAATGAAACGGAATAATCGCGCATCTCTTAGGCCATACTCTTTGTATACGATCTCCTGTCAGAAGTAATCATAAAAAGCATGTCCGTTCTAATTTATACTATACGGTGAAATTTAATAAAGGCGTTTTAACGTACACTGATATTTATACTGTATACAGGAATAACGGGAGAACTAAGGATGTACCGCCATTATGTTTGCACTTAAATTTAACCTAGCAATTTCATACACCGTATATTACTGCTGCTGACAGAAAATGTGCAACGCCATCCCTAAAACTGACAAAACCTGCTGCGATCCGAATGATTAAAATGACAACTGTTTAGATTGTTTATATGACGAAATCACAGCATTAATATCATGGATTGCATAAACTCAATGTTTCAAGGAAAGGAGGCCACGAACGCCTAATTTCTCATCGATCTGGTTTATAGGCTATATCTTTAGAACTTCACGTACGTTTACTCCTTTTTAAAAACGTCTCGAGACGTTTTTACAGTTTGACGGAATATATTTTCGATATCTTCACTGTATCACTTGTAGACCTTTACATTACGTTACTGTACACACCGCACAAAATGTAGTGAACGTATTCGCAGTTTATACTACCATTGGCATTGAAGATGTTTATGGAAATGTATTTTGTAACCAGTTTACATGTGCTTTGTTGGAACAGTTTCATACTGGGTGTCTTCTGAACGCAATGGTATTCGGTGGCAATCCTGTGGCCACATATTAGGGTTCTACAAAACACCAAAATGAACATGACCCGATTGTGTTTATCCGTACCTTTGGTTAAAAGTTGAATACTCCCCTGTTCCCGAACAACAGAGAACTTGGGCAGAAATATCTCACGCAATCGTCCGCGATTTTCCTTCGTGTTTGATTTACTACACAATGTCAGAACCACCGGCGCCAAATGATTGACATATATGTGCTAATGTGACAATCCTTTGCGTTAAAGTGTTAATCACAACTGTGGCCCCAAGAGTACATACCACGGGAGCTCACTTCGCACTTACTCTCCTGCTGCGTGGTGTCGCTGCCGCTGGTCAACCCCGGCGATTCCAGCATACTCCTCCCAGTCTCCACCGCACTTTCGTCCGCCTGCGCCCCAACCATCTCCCCTGCTTCCTCCAGATCCAACAGGTGGCTTACTGAGAAGTTCTTTTTAGCCTGTAGATTTTCCAGATTCTGTGTAATCGGACTCTCCAAGCGGCTGGATATCGTAGCTTGTCTGTCCATTACATGTGCATAACTAGAAGTCATGACGCAAATAGAATTCGGAATAATAAAGGAAATAATAGCAGCCCAGCCAAGTTATTCCTCGCATTCAGACAAAAAATACCTATAATGGCGCCAAACCAATCAACAAGAACCCCTTTTGTCACAAAGCACAGCGTCCACAATTGTATAGATCCGCTAGGACTGACGTTTCTCAGCTTTGAAGAGGCTTTGTTGAAGTTTCAAAACGGGAGACGCGTAACAGGAACCAAAAGGTTTTTTCCCCTTTACTTAGGTCTTATTTGCCGCAGAGATTTTCTGGAGAAGGGATGTCACACCTCAGACGCTGTCCACTCTTCTAAAACCGAATAGCTCACCATTTGCTCGGCACCATCCACCCTGAAGACTTCTGAGAAGGTTTTCTTCCCAACGCTGTTGACTCACGACTCATGAATGGCTGGAGGTTTGCAGCGGGGAAGATGATGTCTAACAGATGCGCGTGTGAGTAAGCTCTCAGTTTACGCTCAGAGGAGGAAGGCTGAAAAGGGACTGCTTTTGGAAAGAGTCCTTCACTGAGATGGTTTTAAGAGACTCTGGCACTTCAAACGACACGAACTGGCAGGCAGAGGAAGCCTGAACGCTGAATAAATGAGAATCTAAGACCCCTGGGAGGGAAGATCGTCCTAATAGGAGCCTGTAATTACGTGGCAATGCTTTTGTGAAGTTCCTGACGTTTTACAGAGCCACTTTCCATCACAAGCCACCCCTCCCTTTCACACAGTACGGAACATACCACCGCCAATACAGAAACACCCTAATTAAAGAATTTAAGGACCCTTGGCAGCCGGACGGAGGACCCCAGAAGTCTCGTAAGGGAGACCTTATATCCATCCACTGTTATGCCTATTTAATCAGGGCGGCTCGCTGTAGGTTATTTCCAACAACTATTTAAATTGAGGATTGCTTCCCTCTCCTTACCCCATATTAATTTACGTGTAATAAAAATAATTTTGGCGTAAATGAAGATCTTTATCTAATTTATGTACAGTGTGGCGGCTATGAGGATTTCCGAATTATTTGTGTTATAATAAGTGTTGCGGAATAATGAGAGAATTGTGGAAACTTTTCGATTAAACAGCGAGTAAAGATTATTTTTAAAAATGATTCATGTGATGTCTGAAATTAATCAAACCCGAAATTAACCCCGACGGCACATCGAGAAAAGTGGTATTAAACTTTAGTATGGTTTACTACGCGAATTAAATACAGTTCTTCCGACTATTTAACTTTCCGAAATTTCTATAAATAAGTCGCTATCAGACACATGTATGCATTTTAAGGGTTTCTTTTAGTACAAATCATTTTGGAATATTTTATGACTCAACGATTAGGTTGCTTCGGGAGAGGGTTTTGACAGGAGAGAAAGGGTCCATAGGTTCAAAGAAAAGAAGTCAATGCTCCAAGCCGCCACGGAGAGCCCATATACCTCCCAGCCCCCGATCTGGGAAAAGAACACTTGATGCCATCAAAGGGACGTAGATTGAAACCAGATGTTCTTCGCTCGTTCTTTCCATGCATTTAATTAAGGCGCTGGGATAGAGCAGCATTTTTACATCATTAGTTCGCCAGAACCCTTTTCGCCTCTACCGTAAGAGTCCACGCCGGAGCCAAAGCAATACTGCCGTCTGTATTCTTGTTAGAACTCACAAACTCTGCATAAAGCCACCGTTTTCAAATTCATTTCTATACGCTAATACACACGTGACACGGAAGCACAGGTCGAATAAAAATACAGGAGGCGCAATAATCAATCAATCAATCAATCAATCTATCTATCTATCTATCTATCTATCTATCTATCTATCTATCTATCTATCTATCTATCTATCTATCTATCTATCTAATGTTTATAGATGCTTTGATTATCAAAGCCTGCTGCAGCGAAACACTGGACATATATAATATGCAATAAAGGAAAATGAGTCACAATTGCCTTTATCAAACTTATTACTGGACTAAGTCACTCCTTCAATAATTTCCCCTTTCTGCCAAAAATAATAAACAGGTGTTATAGAATTATTACTACAAGTACCTATACGAACTACTAACAAAACAGTTGTAATTCATTACTAAATGAAAACAAATAAAGGTCGCTTATATTGTTTTTAATCTTCCAAACACTACTCATCAAACCACAAACACTTGATTTAAAGATCATTAGCGGTTAATTAATTTCATACAAAGCTTTGTATATACTTCGTGTCCTTTAATTCAGTGCAGATTGATTTGAGCTTGGAATACCACAGACAGTTTGCAGTTAACGTTCATTGCCCATGTTGATGCCAGTAAAGTATAGCTGCTGCAAAGACGGCATTTCGTGAATCCTAATAGTACGAATAAGAAACCGTACGGTTTTTTTGGTATTTAATTTAGGCCGTTGGTTTAATAAAGAACACAATACTGAGCTTCAACAGCTCTGGATCATATATATA
>JAODLC010000036.1:15301532-15319410 GCA_026781145.1 Hippopotamyrus pictus | reverse complement strand
CTATATATGTACGCTGAATAAAATGTGCTTTGCATTATAATTCAAGGTTAGCACCGAAATCTGTTAATTTTTTAAAAATAAGCACACTAGATCAATGCTTTACGTTAATCAGCACCAAGGGTCACTGGACAGCACAGCTCCGCTGGACGATGACCGGCTTACGGGGCGCGTAGCAATTCTGTGACATCAGTACATATAACCTATATATCACTTGATGAATTCTACATTAATCTAAAATATATTTGTTTAATGACTGTTTGTACTACTGGTAAACTTGAAATCGAAGTTGTTTATATTCGTTCGGTATATATAGCCTTCTGCATCATTAATGTTGTTTATGTAGCCTGTATAGGCTACAGGCGCAATATATGTACAGCCCTGAATCCCGCCCACCCTAGTTGTACTGTTTTGTGTTTTTGCACTTTTTTAAACTATTGCGAATCCCTCTCTTTGTCACTTGCTGTCTACATGTCGCACTATAATCTTGGGATAATACTATCTCATGCTATTGTATAGGCTACTTGTATAACGATGGTCTGTCAGTAAATCCCACTTGAGTTGACTAGTCGGTAGTCAATACAGTGACTATTACGGAACTCGGTCGTTTTGAATGAGGGTGTTGATTATTTGGACTTAGAATGGGGTGGTATCTGTTGGAATGATGAATCGCCGAATCTGTTCTTGCTACAGCATGACCACAGATCGATTGTCCGATTCAGTGCCCTAAACCTTTTAGTTACAGCCCAATCAATCTGATCCTCGGCACCCGTATGATTTCAGCACAGAAACGCCCAATATTATATGCTACAAATACTGACGATCATTAAAAAAATGTGTAATATTCCAGCGCAGGATTTTAAGGCGGTGACAGTAAAAGTCCGTTACGCTGGCGCAAATAAATGAAAAAAAAAAAAAACCCAATGTATTAATCGGAATAAAAAGCCCCGCATAAAACAAGAGCAACACCATGCCACCACGACGTACATCATTAATAATTACGGCAGTAATAAAAATACCGACGGTAGAATCACAGCTGGCAAGAATGAAGTATAATTTTCACCGAAATCGTTATCCTTAAACTCATGGAGAAAATAGCTACATTTAGCATGAGATCAAGCACATCTTAATGGTGTGTAATGGGAAAGACCCATTTTCTATTACTTTCAGGTAAAACTGAACATGTGTAGAATGATTTTTACATTTATTGTTAATAGGCTATTTTAAAAGTTTTACAAGTTTTTTGGTTAAAATTAAACGAATGATATAAAACAATTTATTTGTTTCCAAGTTATATAGCTTTTAGTATGTTTGGCTCTTTTAGTCATTGAACCAGTTGCGGAAAATTATCCAGTCTTCCTGGGCCGGCCCATAGTTTCTGAACGTCATTATTTCACATAATAATTTTAACTTGAATTCGAAATGTACAACATTTACTGCAATGTTGATTCAGAAATCACGTGCCCTTTAACGAACCGTTACAAAACTTTTTATCATTTATTTTGAAAATACACGCTGTATTTTAAATTTTATTGCGTATTAAAATCTGAAAATACAGTAAAATACATAATAAATCTTTATGTCTTTAAATGTAATTTTTGGTCAGCATTGTAAGAAGACACGGGCTTACTTACGATTTTTATCGTTTCGTCAATATCCTTATTTTTCCTCTTTTTATCGAAACAGAAATAGCCTTGGCAATTTAATCTGGTACCTTCCAGTTTAAATCACAACTTGATTGTTCTTTTTACTCAGTGTTTCATATAACCTGTTCTGCCCACTCAGAGCGAGTTTTAGTTATAGGGTTTTATAGATGCTCATTTTCAACGGACAATCCAGTTTAAATGGACGTCTAGCATAGACGATTTGAACATGTCCCAAGAATAACAATAAGCATTCGTTTATTAATATTTAATATAAATATGAAAAATAATATCAAATAGCGAGTAATAATGTGAATTTTAAAATACTTTGGTGAATATATTATTTAGACATTGTGGCAAAATTAGGCTAATTTGTGCTATAACTTCGAAAAATAAGTTAAACTAAAAATATGTTGGTCAAAATGTTGGTCTTCATGCATATACTGCGTTTGACTTCCAACTCAAAAAGATTTTTAACTTATTCACTTAACATTCTCTTAGAAAGATTTTAACTTGTTTAAGTTGGCCTTGTTCAAGCTCTAGAGATACTTTCTTGTGTGTGTTCTGTGGGTTTTTTCTGGGTCTCGACCACAAAAATTCGCCTTTATTTCATTTATTTGACTCTTTCATGCAAAAGAAATTACGGACAGAGAGACGGGTTACAACTGCGATGTGCTTCGTGGGATTCGAACCCACCACGTGCGCATTGCCCGTATAATAGTCCACTTGATAAGTTACGGGAACGTATTTGAAAATAGTGCCCTGTGTATGATGATGGGTAAAACCATAGTTCCAGTTCAGAATATTTATTTCAGCATTTTTGAAAATAGCTCCTGATTTATTTATATATTTTTGATAATTATAGCCAATGTTGAACAAGATATGCGGTATCACTTGTTCACGTCCAGGAGGTTGACGTAGACTCATTGCCTGCAAACTTCTGAATAATATTGTAATCTGCAGAAATGGGAATGCTGAGGTCTTCAGAAATGGATTTGTAGCCCTGTAAATGGTGTTCGCGGATGGTCATATTTCTAATGCTCTGTTCACTTGGTTCTTTACAACAGAAGTGAGCTTGAGAGCAGCTGAAGCTACGGCGTTAATTTCTCCTGCACATCTTCACAATCCAGGTCAGCTGCACAGGGACCGAGAACCGCCCGTCTCTCACCGAATTTAATGAACTTCTTGTGAAGGATACCAGGCGTTTTTGATTCGGCAAATAAAAATGCCAAATTCAAATCAATAAAAATGTGAAACGCAAAAGATTATTTGGTTTCAGTTTGTTTTACAAGAGAATTGCTTATGATCTCAATAAAATCACCCACGACCGTAAATTATGTATATGCAGGACAGTAACTGTGTGAAGTACAACATATAATTGGTTTTAATCCATCTGTAAACTAAAGTTTCCATCTGATTCACACACTGTAATGTATTTAGAGTTGTTATTCATAGTTGTGTATAACACACATAGTGTAAACTAAGAATTGGCGTAAACAATTCACGGATTTGTATTCATACCTTAATGTTCACGAATTAGTTCACTTTTTTTAAACCATTTATAATGCTGGAGTTAACCACAATTCTTTTTCCAACTTAACATAAGAATTCAGTACACACGGAATAAGGTATTCACGTCTTACACATGAAACGGATCACCCCCAAAATCACAGATGAACTAAATACAGTGGAGGTTTTAGACCATTTCACCCACTACATAGACTCAATCACCCGGCGAACTCGCGTTAAGAGTCCGTCAAGGAAATGCGCTTACGTTCGTGTTTCACCTGTTCCCAGGACACAAAGTCTTAACCTACATATATACAGGTAAATAATAACATTACTAAGAAGAATACATTTATTTCAGATGCAAGTACCATACATATTCCGGGGGGGGGGGGGGGTTATGCATGCTGTCACGAGGGCACTGCCCCCCCGGAATATGTGGTACTTGCGTCTGAAATAAATGTTTTCTTCTTAGTAATGTTATTACTAAGAACCGCCCCCAGACGAAATAACAAACAAATAAATTAAATTAGTTAATAGCTTTACGCCAACATACGTACTTAGTAATATTCTATAGGGTACTGCCTGAGTTCGCAATTCACTGAGACAACGTCAACGCTAATCGCAACCTTATGGAGATATTTTGTTGATATATGACCCACTATAAATTTACAGTCCTTAAATTCGTTTAAAGCCTTTACAACATGAATAATGAGTCTAAATTTTAATGATTTACGCTAATCCTATTAGTGGGTTGTAACTAATTTTGAATAAATAGTGTGACAAGGGCAAATATATATTTACAGCTGATGTCTTACCAAAGGCTCAGATTTTAACTTTAAATGATCTCGCCGTCTTCCCTCTACTCCAGTTTCACTGCCGGTTTTAACCTGTCTAGGGAAACTGGCTCTACATAAATCAGAAACAATTCCAAAGGAACTTCGTAAAATCTCATGTTATACGAAATTATGGCCACTCTTCATACCTAGTTTATGTTACACCGCACCGGTCGCGCTTACAACGTAGCAAGCAAAAGGCATGTCATTTTAACAAAGCTGTTAATTTTACTATAGTCAGTTCTTTATGACCGCATATAAGTATGACGTCAGAAAATTTACAAAATAGGGATAGCGTACCTGACAACCATAAATCTTAAATAAACTCCAAACAACGAAAAAAAAACACTTTGTGCTGTTTTACAGGATTGAACGATGAATTAAATAAACAGTCGATCAATAGGTGCAGTAGAATTTATTTAAAGCTATGCCGTGGTAAAAGCAAAAATCAATAAAATATGTTGGTAATCTACTTTACAATGCCTTGTTACTTCTTATTATGTTCTTGTAACTGAGGACATCCGCAGTGCAACAGTATTGTTTTAAGAATTAAAAAGCTGTAAAAACTGTGCACTATACTCAGTTGTTTAAAAAGGCTTACAGATCTATGGAAAATGCATGGAGAAAAATGTACGTGCCATATATATTCTTTAGGTTGTACGGTATCAACGTTTTGCTAAAGACCCAACTCTCTTCCTCTCTTTATAAACCATATCCACAAACACACTAAGACGTATTGCACACTTGAGCTTTTCCGACTGCCGATGCTAAATAACACAAGGTGTGGCTATTGAAAGCAGAAGTCACAAAGAAAATTATATAGCTCTGTATGTACGCAAAGGCTGCAGTTCTTGTCAAGCGGTCGCTCGCGACCCCGCGAGATGCGCTGCTGAAGTTGCCAAACGTTTCCTTCACGAGACATGTCGCTCTCCCATGACTTCGCGACTTTCCGGCGACTGTGTGAAATTATTTCATGTTCATCCCAGGTACTGTCCCTGTAATGCACTATTTTCCCATCAATTTAATGCTCTAAGCTTTTCTTTGCGTGGTCAACGAAACTTAAACAACGTCAGCATAAATGTGCCTTGACCTCCATGGATTTATTTGAACCCCTGCGTATTATGAAAATGCAGGATAATTCTTTGCAGGAGTTTGATTATTGAAATGATTTATTGATGGGTACGATCTGGCTTTCTGCCTTAAAATTTGCAGTATAAAGTATGATCTCACAGTCGTCGAATGCTGTGAAATGGTACTGTTCGCGGGCTGTTTTATATCAGATTGATGCATAGATGCACACCCTAATATGGAATTCATATTAAATGAATGTGAGAGACCACGATGCATGGACTCTGCGCTTTGTTGTGACAAAAACGGACCGAGTGCATCATGCGAAGTAAACGCTGGAAAGGCTTTCATCCATCTAAATGTGCTTTCATACAGCCTATGGCCTTACGCAGGGTCAGCCTTCACAGCTCAGTACAATTAAAGCACATTTTTGCAGTGTTGGGTAATACCGATCAAGATTACTTCCCACTGCAAGGTTACCATGGGAACTTCCCCCTCTGTGTGGGGTCCCTGCTGGTGATCCCTTTTCGGAGCTCTACACTCCAGCTCTCCCAACCTCCTTTTCCTGATATCCAGCGGGTCCTTATGGAACCTGCTTTAACGCACATAGCTAGCGTAGCTTCTAGTGCGCGCATTGGTCTCACACGTCGTGCGGTCCTGTCATCGCTCAATTTATTAGACAATATTTATTGGACAATTATGCAGAATACAGACTACACATACGTCAAAAAGGATACAGACTCTTATTTAATGTTATTACAAAAACTTTGAGAAAACAATGAAAAAATATCTGCAAAAGTTGATTTGTTTTCTGTTCCAATTTGATGCCACATTCATGAGTAATTGATTATCCTGCAGGGGGCAGTGTTTGGAGACGCATGCAAGAAATTCTCCCATGTCCTTCCATGCCTGCTCTTTTCCACTTGTCCAGTTTTAAGAGCTATGGAGTAGCCACCCTAAAATACCGGAGTTCTCAAACATATGTCATGTCTCAGTAAGCAGTTAGTACCTTAAAAGAAATGCTTTCGGTTTTTATAAAACCTTAGAGTAACAACGTAACTCTCTCGATATGAGTCAGGCGCATGGTACAGATTTAATGAAAAACATGTCTATCAACAACATACTTTTTATCAAGCATTACAGAGCCGGTATGTTTTCGTACTGTTTAAAAGCATTTAAAAGGAAAGATTATGAAGCTGAGTACAGCGAAAAAAAATCAGTCTAATTTATCTTAGATCACTTTGTCACAAGTGAAAGGAATGTTAGATCACAAACGACCGACGTAATATATATATAATATATAGCAATCTCAATGTGCACGGTTTCGGTTTTATATTTGCTTTTCGGTTTTATGTTATAATTAATGATCAATTCAATTTCACCTTCTGAAATACCAGTTTACATGAATACATTCTGTACCTTGTTTTTCGTCTTGTTTACATTTTACCAGTATAGTCTTTGCGTTTTCGTCACTCCGTATTTTTTCATGGTTTCAGAAATGTAGGAAGTCAGAAGAAGGTGCGTAAACTAGATAAAATTAGATGCCGGCAAAGCCCGTGTAACAGTGATTCACGTATTCATCAAAGACATGACTCTCAATATTTGGTGGTGGAGAGCGGCCTGTTCCTGACTGCCAAGTCAGAATTTGATTCCCTTACCAACAGAATTGAATTCGTCAACTGGGAGAAAATGAACTCCCTCACTAAAAAGCTTCTCTCCTACTCAGCCTCTGGAAACCTTGCTGCGGTCAACCTGGATTGGTGGTACACCACGACAGGTTCATTTATGGCTGTTCAAGCGTTAACGTCTGTCATTGTGGGAACAGCCGGTTTCCAGAAACAACCTAATTTCCCAGCTACAGTCTGGCAGAGTTAGTCACTCAGGCATGCTGTGTTCATCTCAGGGTACTGCCTGACTCATTATGTAATGTACTACACTAGCTCTAACAGCCAGTTCACGTGGGCCTCCGTTGGGCCTAATCGATTAACCGACCCACAAAAAGAGGTCTGTAAAAGTAGGAACTATAATGTGCCTAAATAACCACTGCAAGTGAAAACAAAATCAGATTGTTTTGTAGCATTTTTTTAACTGGATGCCACCCAACACAAAATCCAGGCTGTGTAGAAATGTACAAGTTAGTGTGCGTCTGGGAAAATCCCTGTAAACGTCTTATCATGCATAGTCTGTCTGTCTCAGCTAAAGCAATTTGGAACATTCCCTGGGAGGCAGAGGAGCTGATCTGTTATGCAGTGCAGTGTCAAGACAAGGTTTAGGGTTCCCCCTGGTGTTTTGGGACCAAGGGAAAAACAGAAATCCATTTCATATTATTAAGAAATAGCTACAGGTGAATAAAGAGGCCCACTGCATGTTGGGTGGAGGGTGGCTCTATGGCTATGGAGTTGTGCCAACAACTGGAAGGTTGCTGGTTCAAATCCCTTGAATGCCCAGAGTGATTCTACTCCATTAGGCCCTTGAGCAAGGCCCTTAACCTGCAATTGCTTTGTCCTGGCTATGGTGCTAATCTACATCCAGCCCCATGAGGAGGTTCTCCCACTTGCAGGGGTGGGGTTGGTGGTTGGTGGCAGGATTGGTAATCCAGTCACCGGGGGAAAAAAACTCACACTGGCCCATTTGAACTAGTGTGGTGCTGAGGTGTCACATGGCTGCACACCGGTTCTCACCCCTGAGGTGGTGTGACAGTGCACTGTAATCAGTGTACACTCCTTACCTCCTCTGTTCTCACCCCTGAGGTGGTGTGACAGTGCACTGTAATCAGTGTACACTCCTTACCTCCTCTGTTCTCACCCCTGAGGTGGTGTGACAGTGCACTGTAATCAGTGTACACTCCTTACCTCCTTTACATGCCGTGCCCTGTCCTGGGCCACTGTGTCACTCCATCATGCAAAGGGTTTTCATGTCTGCTATAATCTGAAGGACAACTGAGTATGGACCATCCTTGACGAAGACACAATGTAATAATCATCAAGTTACAAACCTGTGACGTTCTAATTCTGGCAGGTATGCATAGGTCAGCAGACTATAAGGAATGATCTGTAGTTTAGGCTAAATGGTTCCTCATGGGATTATGGAACCATGAAGTTACAGTACAGTCAGAAAATCTATGTGCCCTAAATAGATGGATTATTGATGCAGGGTTTTTATGGACATATAATAAGATTAATGTAGCTAACATTGAGGAAAGAAAAAGTATGTAGGAGATGGCCAGATAAAATGTAGATCTTAGGAGGAGAGAAAAGTGTGGGGCAGAAATTCATTGACATGTACTGTAACCACAGAACTGGAGCAAGATTGATTCAGTTCATTTAGATTCAAATTAATTCTATTCAGTCCAACTGAATTCATCGTTATGGAGTCTCCGTTATAGCAGAGCTGCCCTCAAGCACTTAAAGAAGATTTGACAACAACAGCAGCATTATACCCTGACAAAATAGTGGTGACAATGAAGTCAGAGCAGAAGACAACAATGGATAAGAGGAAACAATAACTTTTATAGGGTTAGAGAAACCAGCTGGCCATCCAGTAACATCTCCCAGAGGTATACAGGATAGCGTGCAGGTGTTACTTCTGATTAGTGGAATGACAGCCGTCAATGCTCACTGGGTTAGCAGAGGAGCACTTGAGTTGATGGTGTGGGTTTAACTTCCATGCCTCACTGACCATTCTCAGCTGACTTTCTCCTATTGTCATTTCTCTGTATGAAGATATAGCAGGATTCTACCAAACTTCTAACAACTTAGTTGTGTGCCATTAAAAATATTCTATTCTATTCTATTTTTGTGGATGTCAGGCTGGAAACAGACTGGGCACCATGTCAGTACATCAGAGCACACTTGGACTGATACAGATACATGTAAATAGTCACACGGTGTTAGATGTTAAGTCTGAAATTGACCAGAAAAACAATCAGAGGTGCCCCTGCAAACACAGAGAGAATTACAAACTGCACTCTGTCAGTGTCAGCACCTGGTCTGTCCCAGTCTTTCCTCTCTTTTCCCATTATCCAGGTCTGTAGTGTTTGCTCCGATACCTACTGGCTGCATGGCTCAGCATGTTGAGCATGCGGCTGCCTGTGAATCTCTCTGTCTTGTGTTACATTCCCACCTCTTTTGTTTTTGTATTTTGTTCCTAGTGTTTCATTTGTATCAGTTTAGTCCTGTATTTGTATTCAGTTTTGGTTTCTTGCTTTGTGCCTTAGTTGTGTTTATCGGTCTTTGTTACTCCCAGTGTTAGATTCTGTTTTCCGTGTTTCTTTCTCAGTTCTTAGTTTCCCTGTTTAGTTCCTTGAGTTAATTATTAGTGTCACCTGTTGCCCGTTTTACTAGTCCTTGTTAATTAGTCTCATCTGTCCTGTGTTAGTCCCGTTACCCCTCAGTATTTAAGTCCCTGCCTCAGTTCAGTTCCCCAGTGGTTCATTGTGTCTATGATGTATTTGATGTATGTTCTGCTTGCCTACATTCAAACTGCCTTGTCATCAACACTGTCCATAATCTTACTAACAATCCCTCCTTGCAGGCTTTGGGGGTACCTGCAATGCCAGGTGTCTGAGGTCTTCAAGAAGTAATCCCCTGGACTATTATCCAAGGAGTATTTATAGACTGTTAGCTGGAATATTCCTCTCTTTGTATAGTACTAATCGCTGGCAAGACAATGTCTGGTTTCTTGAATAGAGCCAAATGTACTGCAAGGCAGCACTTCGACCTAAAGCTGGCTGAGAAACAAAACAAAGCTTTAACAGTAAAAAAAGAAAAAAATCAAGCGAAGAAATAACCAACGCCATCTTATAAACTTAGTGAAAAGACCCACAACTGTTTGGGTCCCTATTAAAGCACTAAAGCAGAAATGCAGCAGTTAATATTGTGCGTAATTCACTTTTGCTAATATTGCTAAAATCATTTGGTAGCCCTTTAAAAACTATTTTTACTTTTATAGATGTGATGTGGGGAACTGTGTTGTGGTGAACAGTTGAACTGTAACAGTGCATAGGACAATACTATTCATTATTTTAAGGGTCTAGACAGACCTTTAACTTAGTAGCCAAAGCTGAAAGGCAATAAACAATATACAGTATACCGTTAAATGGTATAGTGTCTTTTAATATATAATGAAAAGTCATCACGTTTAGCATTCATGATCAGTCTGTCAGGAGGCTTTATTTACTACATTCACATCAGACAGTTTTGGCTTGCTGCTTTTCTTCCATTTTGATTTTCTGGGTTTCTTTATGAATTCCATTCTGTACTCTGATGGTTTCATCAATACCTTGAGAAATTGCAGAGCTTGGGGAGGGACCCAGAGATCTCACAGAGCCATGCGTTATGCTGGTGGAAATGGCGTCAGAAATACGCCTTCCACATCCTGCACACTTAGCATGCAAGTTTTTAACGATTTTTGCAACTATTGTCAGACACTACCACCCATTAAGCCAGCAGACACGTGCAGTGGGTCTCTGGCGATGTGTAGGGGGTGGGCGTGTTCCATGGGTGGCGTGCCTTATCCAGGCAGGAGAAAAAGAAATCACTGACCTCCTGCTATTCCAAGGCATCGCTTCTGGCTCCTAATGGCTGCCCCCATTTATCCTTCACATTGCGGCACTTCCAGGGAAGCAAGACAAAATACGCAAATGCAACGACACTCTATGGTATCGCTCCGGATGAAATCTTTCATTTGTTTATTCAGTGCTATGGCTTGTAACTCTGGCTGTTTCCCAACAATAGCAAACAACCCAGAAAGAAATGACCCCAGTCTTATATGATTGCAAACATTTTTTAAATTATATTTCATTAGTCCCTATTATTACTGTTCTAATGTCTTAATAAATACCAAGAAGCCTTTCAGCGACTGGCGAACCTTCTAATTAAGTAGCTAAGAAAATAATGATAGCATAGATTGTGCTTAACCGTTCTCTGCAACTAAACAATAAAACGAGCAACTTATAAAATCCAGTCCACATATTTTTCCCATCTGGGAGCCAATTATTTTTTGCACTTTAAAGGCGAAACACCTCAGGAGGGTATAAATCTCTGAACAGAGCAAGATGGGGGTCTGCATGGGATCCAGATGGCACGGGACCGAGCGCAGCGGTCATTTGTTGTGTGTTTGTGGGCGGCGGCGGCTCTAAGCCACATGTCCGCGAGCGACCGCAGCTTCATTATGGAGCGGGGCCTGCCAGGTCAGCACGCGGGCCGTGGGCCGGCAGGCCGGTGTCAGGTCCGGGGTTTGGAACCAAGCCACAGAGAATGACAGCACCCATGCAGAAGTCTCACTGAAGAGTGTAATGTGGCTGCCATGTGCATTTGTATTACTGTTCAATTCAATTCAATTCAATTCAATTCAATTCAATTATATGTCATCTTAGACAAGCATATAGTGACATGAAAGGCTTTTAAATAAAAGTGATAATGCAGTATATTGTTTACAGCACAAAACAGGGCAACATAACATAATACCAAGGGGGGACACATATTGCAATATAATATGTGCAGCAGTATATAACGTAGTATATCGTATAATAGTGCAACAGTATATTAAACATCTCAGATCCTTTTGCTAGTTTTAAGTCAACGGCCCTTTAGCTAGTCCCGATGTTTAATGTTTCTTCACCCAATGCTGAAGTACGAGTTCAGATAAATCTGACCGCACACGTTTGTTTACTTCAGCCTGTGACGAGAGGCAAATGAAACGTATCTGCTTAAGAAATCAGCTCCGAAGAAGGAAGGTGAACATTTTTCCCCTATGTGTGTAGTCACAGAATGAAACACTCATAAAGTGAATATAAAACCTCCAGATTTTCAGTCAGGAATGCCAGGCTTGCTGAACTGGGAGCTCAGCCCCCCCGTGCTTCAGCTGCTTCTGGGATAGCAGAGATTCGGAGGGTCTACGGCCGCGTGCAGATTCAGGGGCTGCATCCTTTGGCGCCATAAGGCTGTCCCATTTTGAAGGCTTCTTCAGTCGTGGCCTACAATTGCGTCCTCCTTTTGCCCAGTAGTAAAGGATCCTCCTGATGGATCTTTCGCAGCCCAACATATCCCAGGATTCCTGGCACAGAGATAAAGTGGGCGTGTCCCAGCTAGACAATAGGAGAGGCTCTTCGTAACTCAAAGGTAAGGGCAGGAACAGCTGGCTAGACCTTCCCATTTGACAACACTTTCTGCTCAAGCTTTGAAGAAGAACTGCAAAGACTGCACCCCTGTAGACTGCACTCTGTGAAGGATGCAGCCCTGTAGACTGCACCCTGCGAAGGAAGCACCCCTCTAGACTGCACCCTATGAAGGATGCATCCCTGTAGACTGCACCCTGTGAAGGATGCACCCCTGGATATGAACACAGCTTATATGATGCCATTGGCATGGGCTGCTCGGGATGCTGAAAGTCGGAATGGACTTTTGACTTTATTGAAGTTCTTTTCTATCAATGGTAATTATGAAGAACTAATAACAGTTTTGAAAAAATCATCATAAATTGGCCTCTGATTGTGAGATAAATAATGTGGTGCTAAGTTTCATCTTGATAAAGAGATGAGGGGTGCTGAGGCGTGGCGAGCCCCCATATGGCCAGCACGACTGAAGGATGCAATGTCTGTGTTTAAATGTGCTGGAAAAGCCTGGAAGTAAAGATGCAGCGGGACACCCTGACGGTACCCAGAAACTCATCGTGCACTATATACATCTGCGTGACAGGAAATATGAACTGCCATTTGACAGTAATAGAGTGGTTACAGGTAAATAGCAAATATTAAAAGCATTAAAAAAAAAATATATATCAATATATGTGTGTGTGTATGTATTATGTTTATATTACATTTTAGAGACTAAATGTTATACAATATAATAAAAACTTGTTATTTTGACATTGTGTGACCATTTTTCTGGTCCCCACAAAGATCTGTGAATGCAATCAACGTTTTGGTTACTTATGGTTAGGGCTGGGTAGGGGTTAACGTTGTCATGTTGGGATTAGAGTTTTCCCCATAGAAATGAATGGAGAGTCCCCACAAAGATATAGCTACAAACCTGTGTGTGTGTATTATATCTAACTAATCATATTTCAGTTTTAGAGATTAATCATATATAGGTTTCTCCAAAATGAGAGTTTATTTATTTATTTTTATGACAAAAACATTCAGGAGATGGAGCATTCTGCATCCTCCATGTGACTGCAGAGCTACTTCAGTCTCTGTCTAATGTATATTATGATAATTCAATCCAGACTTGGGACAGAATTGAATCCTCTTGAGTTTCAGCTTGGCCTGTGTGGTTCCCGTGCAGAAAAGAAGCATAGCATGTCTGGACTGAAGGCACAAAAGCAGCACGTCCGACTCCTTTAAACTTTTCTTTTTTTGTTTTGTTTTTTTGTTATACAACGATCTTCTGAAAAACAATCCCATCGGCACCACTTAAAAAAGTATGAACTTACGCTGGTTGCTACTGGTAACAATAAGGGCAATACATCACAGAGGAGACGGTTTATGACGATTAATTTCAGTTGCGGGTAGATTTTTGAATTCTATATTATGATTGATTAACATCTTCTAAAATCTGGATGTGGTCCAGGCTCCTTTTTGCGTGGCCATGTGATTATAAATTAACCCTTCAGATGTTTTTCTTTCCCAGTATATTTTAGTGTAATGAGATTATAAGATTCTGCATCTTTATTTTCTCCAGATGTTGGGTGTTCGGCATTTTGTTTTCATCTGGAAACCTAACAGGCAGCGCACATGCTGGAGATTTGGTGATCACCGCGGGTTTATCATCTACAATCAACCCCAGGAAAATCTCCTGGTTTCCGATACCCACCGACATCTATTCCGCTTACAGGTATTGCTGGGTGCCAATGGCTGACAATGGTCTCTTTCAGCTAGTAACCAGAGGCCTTCTGGTGCCAGGCAGGACCTTTGTTGGGGTTCGTACTGCAAAAAAAAGCGATGACCTTCTGTAAAAAAAAATCCTTGTGGTTGAGATATACCAGTTGTGTGTCTGTGCCATTAAAAAGAACATCATTTTTGAGGTTGCAGTGTGTATGTTTGTATTTCAAAAACAGGAGGGTGAGAATATCAGAAACAACTGGAAATGGCTTTAGACTCAAAGAGGATTGATAATTGATGCTTTATTAATCCCTGTGGGGAAATTCTTTTTATGCCTCCCTCAACTTGCTCTTTGTAGAGCAAGCTGTCTGTGAAGAGCAGTCACCTGTAGTGGCACCCAGGGAGCTGGGGTTAAGGGTCTTGCTCAAGGACCCGCAGATGTGTTGAGGCCAGGTTTGAACCAGTGACCTTGTGATTACAGGCACACGGCTTAGCCCACTGAGCCACACGCTGCCCCAACAGTGTCTGCTTGCTACAGGAAGACACCCCTGAGTAGTGTTTGGAGGATGTGTACTGATGGCAACTGTGTTGAGAGTTTTATGACAAATATAGGAAATATCAAATCATAATGATCTGTTTAATATTTAATTACTGGTCATCCTTACAATCCCCCGCACCTCCCTCACCAAGCTGAACACCTGTCGACCTCAAAGATATGATGTCATGAGCCAAGCACAAAAGCTACCTCCAGTTTTTAAGGAAACATTTTTCAGGCTGTGCCTGACCTGTAGGTGGCGCTGGCCAGCTAAAATCCCCCCAGTCGTAAACCCCCAATCTTCCCAACACAACCATACCGCCAAAGGTTTAGAGAAAGACACAGATGTTAATTTTCAAAAGTCTGATACACCCCAGAATGTTATGAAGAGTGATCTGATGAATTGCAAATAATTGCAAAGTCCCTCTTTAAACTTAATCCCCAAAAACCCATTTCCACTGCATTTCAGCCCTGCCACAAAAGGACCAGCTGACATCATTTCAGTGATTCTCCCGTTAACACAGGTGACAGTGTTGATGAGGACAAGGCTGGAGGTTACTCTGTCATGCTGACAGTTAGAATAGCAGACTGGATGCTTTAAAAGGTGGGTGATGCTTGAACTCATTGTTTATCCTCTGTTATCCATACTCACCTGCAAGGAAACATGTGCAGTCATCACTGCTTTGCACTAAAAGGGGTTCACAGGCAAGGATATTGCTGCTAGTAAGATTACACCTAAATCAACCATTTATCATGGATCATCAAGAACTTCAAAGAGAAAGGTTCAATTGTGAAGAAGGCTTCAGGGCACCCAAGAAAGTCCAGGATCATCTCGTAAAGTTGATTCAGCTGCGGGATCGGGGCACCACCAGTGTAGAGCTTGCTCAGGAATGGCAGCAGGCAGGTGTGAGAGAATCTGCACGCAGAGTGAGGCGAAGACTTTTGGAGGATGGCCTGGTGTCAAGAAGGGTAACAAAGAAGCCACTTCCCTCCAAGAAAAACATCAGGAACAAGCTGATATTCTGCAAAAGGTACAGGGATTGGACTGCTGAGCACTGGAGTAGTCATTTTCACTGATGAATCCCGCTTTGGATTGTTTAGGGGATCTGGGAAAGAGATTGTCCAGAGAAGAAAAGGTGAGCACTACCATCAGTCCTACGTTATGCCAACAGTAAAGTATCCTGAGACCATTCATGTCCTTGTCAGCCAAAGCAGTGGCCTCACTCACAATTTTGCGTAAGAACAGCCATGAGTAATGAATGGTACCAAAACATCCTCCGAGAGCAACTTCTGCCAACCATCCAAGAACATTGGTGACAAACATTGGCTTTTCCAGCATGATGGAGCACCGTAGCATAAGGCAAAAGTGATAACTAAGTGGCTCAGGGAGGAAAACATCGACATTTTGGGTCCATGGTCAGGAAACTCTTCAGACCGTAGTCCCATTGAGAATGTGTGGTCAATCCTCAAGTAACGGGTGGACAAACAAAAACCACTAATTCTGACAAACTCCAAGCATTGATTAAGCAAGAATGGGCTGCCATTGGTCAGGGTTTGGCCCAGAAGTTGATTGACAGCATGCCAGGGCGAATTGCAGAGGCCTTGAAAAAGAAGGACCAGCATTGCAAATATTGACTCTTTGCATAAACTTAATGTAATTGTCCATAAAAGCCTTTGACGCTTATGAAATGCTTGTAATTATACGTCAGTATATCATGGAAACTTCTGACAAAAAGATCTACAAACGCTGAAGCAGCAAACTTTGTGAAAACCAATACTTGTGTCATTCTCAAAACTTTTGGCTATGACTGTAGTCTTGGTGTTCCCAACCTCAGTAAATCCCATTTGTAAGGAAGGAGGCTTAAATGCACGCAATAAGCTATATTTCAGGGACATAAAGAAGAACTTTACCTTTGGCTAACAGTTTTTTTTTTTTATCAATCCATTTTCCATACAGGTTTATGCAGCACAACAAATAAAAATATAAGTAAAGACGCCTGAAAGTGAGAATCACACACCGTCATTAACTGACAGACTGATGGAAAGGGGAGAATCAGACATTGACTGCAGCACATACTGATACTGTGGCTGCCGCTGCATGAACACACATCCTTCAGCGCCTCTGGCCTTAACCAGGCTACTTTCTTGTCTTTCTTATGTCGGCTTCCCTGCTTTTGTTGCAAATTTGTTCTTTAATTTCCCTGCCTGACCCTTGCTCCCGTCATCCGTGGCACGTCTGCGGCGGTGACTTCATACAGCTCCACAAACAGGCTTCCTTTCTCCTACCCATTGCCCCGTGGGCTTGGAAGGATTAGGAGTAGGCTCAGGGTTTGACAACGCCACTCCAGCGAGTTCAGGTGCCCTCGTTATGTCTGTCCGCTTGCATATCATGGACTTACTGAAGCCGCCTGTGGGGTGGTGGTGATTCTACTCGCTGTAGCTAATCCACCCTCTAGGTGAGAAGACTGGTGTGTCTTTAGGGAAAGGTCACCAGGATCAGACCATATTCTCCGTAGTGGTTAGCATCTAGCTGCCATGGAATCACCGTTGCGGCCCGGGTTTGTAGCGGTGATGGTATTTCCGCTATTAATGCACTTGGCTATAGGTAAGCAACTCTAGTCGACATGAATTTGGCATCTCTTTAGGGAAAGGTCACAGGGGTCAGAGTACATTCTCTGGTGCGGTAAGCATCTAGCTAGCATGGATTTACTGTTGCTGCCTGGTTTTGTAGCAGTGATACTCTTTCCGCTATTCACACACTTAACTAGAGGGTTGCTTAGCTACAGTGAATGAGATTTTGCCATCTTTATGTAAAGGCCATAGGGGTCTAAGCAAATTTTATGTCATGGTTAGCATATAACTCACATGAACACACCATTGCTGCCCAGGTTTGTATGGTGATGATCCACTCACTATTCACGCACTTCACTGAAGCTAAACAACCCCCTAATCAAGGAGACTTCAGCACGAGCATTCCGGAAATTACCGCAAGCGATGCAATTCCACAAAAACAAAATAAAACAAGAACACCAATAGATATTTTAATGTTTTATATGCTTATGGTTTTTATTGCAGGGACATAAAGAATGGAGAATAATTACGGGCTCTGCAGCGGCGAGGATGTGATGCCTGTGTGCATTTTACGGCCCGCTTCGCTGAA
This sequence comes from Hippopotamyrus pictus, assembly GCA_026781145.1. NCBI lineage: Eukaryota > Metazoa > Chordata > Actinopteri > Osteoglossiformes > Mormyridae > Hippopotamyrus > Hippopotamyrus pictus. The sequence continues at coordinate 15,301,844 of JAODLC010000036.1, read as the reverse complement.
AGTCTTAATTGAGGAGTGATGCAATAAATTTGTCCCTGTGATAAATAACACGTTTTCTGTTTCATTGGTCGCCAGGCAGCCCAAAATATGCCACATTAAGATCCCGGGACCAGTTTTCGCGGGACGGTAACATGATATACGGCTTGATGAGAACGAGTCCAAGTTCGGAGTACTAATCGTGAAGATGACATGGGACCACATGCCGCAGGCATAATAGGAAACATTTCTTATTTGAGTGTGTCTGGGGGTGGGGGGGGTTGTTGGCAGATTGCCATTGACACCCCCCAGCCAAAGGAGAGTTTTCAGGGTTCC